>CAEFZX010008454.1:0-68241 GCA_903066825.1 Alfaro cultratus
TATATATACTCAAGATGGGAATTTAGTTTCTAATTCTGTTTCAAAATATGTTTTAGACCAATCATGATGGCTTCTTAATCCTAACCACCTGTTTTTCATTACCTCATCCTAAGAATTTTGTAACAGTGAGTTAAAACTCAGTCTCAAAGTACAAAAGAATAGGAAAAATAAACAAATCTAAATGAATTTTCTGTCTGGTTTAGTTGGTTTTATTTGTGTTTTAGCACCTAATTATCCTTAAATGGTAAATGGACTAAATTTAATGAGCACTTTTCTAGGAATCTCCACCACTAAAAGTGCTTTACTCTACGCATACTGGTAGAAAACAATTAAGCAGCTTACTACTAATTGTTGATTAATATTCGACCTTGTTGTAGTTTGGCCGCCACCCAGCAGAGGGCGCCGCTGGTCATCTTGAAGGGACCTGTTTGTTTCTACCGTTGAAGATTATTTTGCTAGCGTTCTTGCGAACGTATCTATGGTAACAGAAGAGTTCTTCATGAAAATGTTAACTGCAAACCCGATAAAAGGATCGAAAGCAACTCAGTTTTAGCTTCAGTAGGGACGGGAACAAGGTTAGTAACTGGCATTGAGGTTTATTTGAGTAACTTGTGATAGAGAAATCTGTGGTTGCTGTGCTAATGGAAATAATTTTATTAATGTAATGAGCCATGCATAACAACGGATGTTGAAAACGATTGTAATTATTATTTATCTTTGTCTAGCTCTTACATTGGTTGATTATACGAATGGCTTTAATAAATCACATAATCATCAGTTCAGGCCTTCTCAATTGACTGGATGCTACATGCTATTATGCAAAATTTACTTTTTGCTCGTTTTAAAACTTCCATTTGGTTCTCAGTTGCTTAAAAAACAACAACAAACAAACAAAACCAGTCTAAGCACTTAAACATAAAAACACCCGGCCGTTTTTTGACAATAAGCTAATATTTTTGGAGTCTGGAAAATTAGCCGTTTCAAAAACTTCTCATTTAACCAGCACTGCTGTTACCTAGCAACCCCAGCAGAGCCCTACCTTCACCTAGCAACCCACACAGAGCTACAACACGTTTTATCCGCCGGTTTTCAAATTAAAATTCAAAAGTATTTTATTGATCCCAAAGAAAAATTAAATGTTGGTGTAACTCATATTAATTAAAATTATTCAAAGCGTTATTGTAGATGGCGATGGCTGTTGGCAGGAAAGATCTCCTGTAGCGGCCTGTGTTACGGCAAATTCGAAGAAGCCTCTGACTGCAGACACTCAGTTTTTCTAAGAAAAATCCTTACAAATCTTTTACCGTTGTATGCGCTGTACAATGGCTGCTGAAAAACGCAAGTGTTTTGTTGTTTGACCTGCCATCCAGAAACCACTTGCTGCATTCTTGTTGGTTGTTCAGGAGACTCTACTTTTGCTTTTCAAAGATGTACGGTTGTGTAATTGTGTGTCTTTTTTCAGCCATTTTCACATGCCAGTGTAAACTGAGAGTGTAAGGCCAGCAGCAGTTTATTTGGATTTAAAGTGACAGGAGAGGCCCTAGAACAGCTCACTCTGAAGGGAGCTCAAAAGATGCAGAACTGCTCAGACTAAAATATTATTATCTAAGAATGATTTTTAACAAGTGTAATGAACATGTTTTGTATAGCCCATAGACATATTTGGACCTGTTCAAGGAAGCACAATAGGTCACCTTTAACAAAATCATCACTTTATTGTGAAGTTTTGATGAATCCTTTCTCTTTTCCCATCAGGTCTGAAGGGAGGAAATGGACCTGCTCCTGATGGTCAAGGTACCAACTTCACCTATACCTTCCATGGAGACCCTCATGCCACCTTTGCCACTTTCTTCGGCGGTTCCAACCCCTTTGAGATGTTCTTTGGCCGCAAGGCGAATGGCAGAGATGATGAAGACATGGAAGTAGATGGAAATGACCCTTTTGGCTCCTTCACCACCTTCAATCTGAACGGCTTTCCTCGAGAAGGGCACGGAGGGCAGCAGCGCCGGAAACAGGACCCGCCTATCATCCATGAACTGAGGGTCACCCTGGAGGAGGTCTTCCAGGGCTGCACCAAGAAAATGAAAATCTCACGCAAAAGGTTAAATCCAGATGGCAGGACCATGCGGACGGAGGATAAGATTCTCACTATTGAGATCAAGCGGGGATGGAAAGAGGGTACCAAGATCACGTTCCCAAGGGAGGGAGACGAGTCGCCCAACACCATTCCTGCCGACATTGTTTTCGTCATCAAGGACAAACCCCATCCTCACTTCAGGAGGGAAGGATCCAACATTGTGTATCCAGTTCGTGTGAGCTTAAGACAGGTAAAATGATTTCTATTTTAGCACTTTAACTGAGGATGGGCGATAAATCAGTTTTATTAATTAATCAAATTTTTGATTTTGGAAGATTAAAATTTTGGAAAATCTGAATTTATTATTTTTTTGCACCAATGCACTCCTTGGGCTTCCGTAGTTCATAGTGATGTCTTCACGCCTAAGGCCGCCATCTTGATCGACAGGCGTGTTTTCCACTTTCTTATTATTTGGTGTTTGATCTCAGGTAGGGCTGAGATCAAACACCAAGTTAGCTGAAAAACTTATGATATAAGCGTTTCATATCAGTTGGTTTCAATAATTGTCGATTGCGATAATTATTGATTAGTTTTAAATATCAAATACTGCCAAACTAGTTCCGTTACCTTTCCTGGTTAATTCACAGTTTTTACTCTACACTGTCGTTTATGTTTAAGCAGTTATGTGGCACAGTAGCAAAACCTGAAACTGCTGCTGCAAAGTTACTCAACAGTTGTTGCTAGGTAACCAAAAAGTGAGAGAGTTAATTAATGCCACCAACCTTGCTTAGCTGGCCATGAGTGGTTGAGCAGCTAAACCATATCTTCCTACATCCCCCAGAATGCTGTGCAATTCTTTGTCGGAGTTCAGTGAATAATCTATACATCGAATATGCTATCAGATGTATTATCTATTAATATCAAAATATGTAGTGCTATTGATTTATTGTAAGTCAATTCTTCAACAGAATATTAGGGCCAGTCGGAGATTTTTTATTTTTAATTATGAGAATAAAGTCATAATATTAGATGTAGTTATATATATAGTTATATATATTAGATTCTATAGTATAGAATACAGTTATAAAACAACAGAGTCGAACTAATGTAAGAAAAAAGTTGTTATATTCAGGGAATGTGGCAGTAAATTTATGAAGAAGTCGAACACAAAAATTAAAAAGAGGAATGTTGAGCATCTTGTGAAGTTAAACTTTGGTATAGTTTTACAGATAATAGTTAATCTTTTAACATTTCAGCATCAAATTATCAGTAGCAGGACTTTGAATAACTTTTTCCTCTTAATTTTAAGACATTTTTTTTTGGTAGAATTATTCTGCTGATGTTATAACTATATTCTTGTAAACAAAATTTCTCATAGCCATTCCCTGATACTTTGTCATGCATCTCACAGAGGGGATAATTAAAATAAAATCACTTTTCGAAAATATTTTCTCTCATTTGTAATTTCTGCTTTAGAAAAGAAAGCGAGAAAACAAATTGATTAAAGTCGGACCTGGAATATAAAAAAAATCAGAGACTTTATTTTTAAGCCCTAGCGCTGTAGTAATAATAGAAGCTGGGGATGAATTAGTCACATAAATGCGTTTCAGAACAGTCATCTGTGAGCCTGTAGCCCAAACTCCTCAAAGCTTGTCATAATCAATAAACTGTAGGTGGTCTGCCTGGTGAGCTTAAAAAGACAGCTGAATGAGCATCACCCTGCATTATACTCACTCTTCAGCCATTGCAATTATGCAATCTGGATCATCAACGTTGATAAATATGAGCTGTTTCTCATGCCGCCCACGTGCTCATAATGTAAGAAGTGCTTCTACGGTTCCTCCTACTCTGCTTTGAAACTTACCTCTTCATCTTTTTTTAAAAAACGTGATCCCCACCTGCAAGCGGCTGCAAATCAGCTGTGCTTTGATTCATGCAGGGGAATCAAAATGAATATCAACTCCCTTTCCAGTTGCAGTAAAAACAAATGAAGGGATCTTTTAAGCGGGTATCACTTTGATAGCTGTGATTTACGAAGGTTATGCTAAATTTTATCTTTCAGATCCTATCAGATTAACAGTTAAAGAAGGGAAAAGACAACAAGATAATGAAGCAGTAAGGAAAACAATTTGTTTTATCACTTTCATGGGAAAAAAACATTAATATTTTTGAGCATACAACTAAAACAAGGCATTTATTTCTTTATTTACATGTTTATTTCTTTCATTTACAGTTGAAAATGAACATGTGATGTGACATGTTTGCATAATCAAATGTTTGTAGTAGTTTGTAGAAAATAAATCTTGTATAGTCTACCTCTTTTCTCAAGTCTATTTGCTGAGCAATAAGCAGCTTAGAACACAAAACAGGCAAAGTGTATGTATAAAGATAATATTATAGAAAAAACATATTATTTTTGTAATGATGCAGCACCCTACTGAATCAATATACTTCATTGCCTTGATAGAATATTATATTTTATTATTTTCTTAAAAGTAATTTATCTACTCTCTTTAGTTTCTTTAGACAGATTTGTTCCTTAAACAGAAATCTAAAATCCTATTTGTTCTGATTTTTTATTTTTCAATCTAATGGAAAACAACTGAAAACATTAAGACTGGCTAAGATCAACATGATAAAAGCCTCCAGCTATTCACGGAGGTTAACGACTATATCTACCCCCGAATAGCTAAAATCAGCAAATATTTGAGATTCCCTCTAAAAACGCTTCTAAGTTCCTGTTTTAATAGTAAAATCACCAAATATACCTTCATATGCTTCACTACGTACAGTGGAAGCCATCTTTCCGCTACCAGAGAAGTTAACATCCAAGACCTTTCGTATCTTTTATCTTGTGGGTTTCAACCAATCAGCATCAAGGAAAATAAATGCCGCTCTCAGATTGGTTGCTGTGCCAACACCACCCAATAGTGTGTTAACTAGCACTGCCGCAAAGTATTTTCATTTCCCAAATATATTTTACAAATACTTCATATATTTTAGGTATGGCACTGTATGGCATTTAGGATTGAAAATCTGAGTAAAACATGAAATGGTTCAATGTTCTTTGGACAAATGTAACCAAAATAGAAATGTTCAACCAAAAAATGACAAACAGTAAAAACTCTTAAAAACAGTAAAGTGGTACAGTGATGGTTTGGGTAAAATATGTAAGATATTTTATTTTGTCTAATGTGGGGCACATGATGGTCCAAAATACATCAACACCTCCACAGCAGATTGACTGAAGAAGAATCAAAGTGTTGCAATGGTCCAGTCAAAGTTCAGCCTTCAGCTTGACTGAAACCCTGATAAGAAACTGAGTTGTTAAGAAACAAAACCTTAATGAACTGAAGCAATATTGTAAGAAGAAGTGAGCCAACATTCTTCATAAGATATTGCTTTTAAATGTGGTTTTCAAACTATTGAATCATTGGTGTATTTAGTTATTACCATAATTGTTTAAAAAAGTCATGAAAGCTTTATTTTTCACATAATGAAATTTTGTTATAAAAGTGATTTTAACTGGAAGATTTGAAATATAAAATAATCAAAGTAAACTAAAGTCAACCCCATTGCTTGGGCTTAAAGTAGCAGAAAGAAATATTTGGCTAAAATGCTGCTTTTGTCACATTGCTGGTTTTTAAAATAAACTAGGAAACTCTATCATTAGAAATTCTAATAAATTCAGAAAGTGGAGGATGATCATTACATGTGGCAACTTGTAATTAACCAACAACAAAGCAATAATTATTTCTGCAATGCTAGTATATTCCCAAAGTGGTACATTGCTGTGTTTTGTTACCAGCAGGATGCAAATCTTTGTTTAAACTCTTCAGACACCAATTTCCTCATTTGAATCTGTGTGCTAATCTGCAAAGAAAAAAACATTATGTTGTCAGGACTGCACTTACTTTATAACATTTTTTTGAAAAGGCACATTTCATAATTTCACTTGTTGAAATCCAGTTATTAATCCAAAAAATTATGGATGTTAAGTCAAACAGAAAGGACTGAGCTTTTTATGTGTTGATGTTTGTTCCAGATTTGTGGTGCTTAGAAGCTGAATGCTGCTTCTTCTCCATGTTTGGTTCTGGCTCTGGGGGTGCAGAGCAGAACCAGAACCAGAAGACCCGATGTATTGTATGTAATGTAATGTATTGTGGTGCTAACCTGTTCAGTGACGTATAAACTAACAGCAGTATTTTAAAGTCTATTCTCTGAGCTACAGGGAGCCAGTGAAGGACTTTAGAACTGGCTGATGTTCTCTATCTACCTGGTTTTAGTCATAACTGCAGCAGCAGTGAAGGACTTTAGAACTGGCTGATGTTCTCTATCTACCTGGTTTTAGTCAGAACTGCAGCAGCAGTGAAGGACTTTCGAACTGGCTGATGTTCTCTATCTACCTGGTTTTAGTCAGAACTGCAGCAGCAGTGAAGGACTTTAGAACTGGCTGATGTTCTCTACCTACCTGGTTTTAGTCAGAACTGCAGCAGCAGTGAAGGACTTTAGAATTGGCTGATGTTCTCTATCTACCTGGTTTTAGTCAGAACTGCAGCAGCAGTGAAGGACTTTAGAACTGGCTGATGTGCTCTATTTACCTGGTTTTAGTCAGAACTGCAGCAGCAGTGTTCTGGATCAGCTTAGGCAGACCTGTGAAGACACTGTTGCAGTAATCAATGTGACTAAAGATGAACTCATGGATGAGTTTCTCTAGATCCTGCTGTAACATTAGTCCTCTATTCCTGGAAGTGCTCTTCAGGTGATAGAAGGCTGATTTTGTAAATGTCTTTATGTGGCTCTGAAGGTTCAGGTCAGAGTCCATCACTACTCCCAGATTTCGGGCCTGATCGCTAGTTTCAAGCTGAACGTTGACTCTAGATTGTTCTTCATTAGGTGTGGTTTTTTGCAAGAATATGTTTTAGATCTTTTTCTAGATTTTCTTTTTTGATCCTCCTTAATACCTTAATCCCTTTTCTTTGCAGTCTTTGTGCGGATGCTCCGTCACCGTGTCCTCCATAGACGGGAAGACGTCTCACATGAAGATCACCGATGTCGTCAAGCCCGGCATGAGGAAAATCGTATCTGGACAGGGCCTCCCATTACCCAAAAACCCCGACCAGAGAGGAGATCTGGTGGTAGAGTTTGACGTGAACTTTCCGGACATGTTGCCCGGGAACGCCAAGGATGTGCTGAAGCGGCACTTACCCACATAGGACAAGAAGACGAGGACTGAGCAAGCGGTCACTTCAGTCGAGAGACACTTTTCCCACAAGGACAGTTCCGACAGTGCACAGATGGACCCCCAGCCGATGAATGTGCGGTCTCTATTTTTGAGCTATTTGTTGTTTTTATAGATATCGTGCATGCTGCCAAGCTGATACAAGTGCAAGTGAGAGACTGCTTGAGCTCTGACTGTTATGTGAATCTGCACACTTTATGTAAGTGGCCCTTTTGTTGGAAATGGCTGCCAGAAATCCCTGTGATGCCGGGAAAACTTTTGTACTGAACAGAACGTTTTGATTTTCTCCTGGAATTCATTAGAGACAATCTTCAGATTTGAATCTCTTTTATTGTGAGTTTTAAACCAGAGGCTCTCATGCTAGTTGTGGTTCAAGTTTCTTAGTTCAGTTTTAGATATTGCTTGACACATTTTTGGACCTTTTACATTCAAGACTTGAATTTCAAAAGCATAATCTAAAAAATAAGCTGTGTATTGGTTATGGTCGCTTCACAACTTGCTGCCTAGGAATATCTGTAGTCTGTGTAGCAGTATTGCAAAAAAGGCTACTTTGCAGCCCTTGGAAATGAAATCTTTACATTGAATCTAATGAGAAAATGGAATCTATATGTAATCTAATCTATATTTTGATAGTAAAATGTGAATTTTCTGATGTTGTAAAACACACAGTTAACTTTTTTGATGTGCAAAAATGAAATTAAATATATCTTGGCTGAATGTGCTTTATCATGAGTGTGTGTGTATATATAGCTGTCCTGGTGTCAACTACTCATGTTCAGCTAATGCCAACACCTGGGGCATTAATGTTTTACCACTAGGGGACGCCACTTCACTCATACATCTATCTATCTGTCTATTTATTTATCTATCTGGTCTGAAATTAACGATTATTTTAGTCGAATAATCGAAAAAATTGGCAAATTCAACAGATATTTCACTTAAGCACTTAAGCCTATTTTACAAAATCCCAGAAATTCATTAAAAGATGAAAACAAATAATTAAATTCCTTTTTTAAATAAGAAAAAAAAAACATTTTATTGACATTAATATACCATTCTATTCATGTATGCTAACAAGGTGAAGCTAAAATTACGCCAGTTGAGGAGTTCTTAGTGGAACATATTTACAGACAAAGAAAATGTTTCTTTATTTTAAATGCAAAATGTATATATTTTTGGTCAGTTCTGACTTAATTACTGCTCTAAGAATGCTGTTCTTTCAGCAAATGGACATTTTCTGAGTCTGTATTCCAGTTAGCAATGAATTGATTTCTAAATTAGTTGACGATTATTTCGACAATCGATTAATCACGATTAATTGTTTCAATCTACCTTTCTATCTACTGCAAATATTTGTATCCATTTGTGCATCTGTCTTTTAAGTACTTTGTGAGTGGATCAGCATGTGTTGGAGATTTGTACAAACGTTGAGTCACAACCAGCCAAGGGAGGCTGGAGAGTAAACACACCTGCTCAGTGTGGGAGCTTTCCAGCTGGTAATCCTCTCTTTATAAAACCACTGCGTCCAACAGGACAAAGCTAATTGGAAATTGGGATCACCACGTTGCAGTTTGTGTCAACTGGGGCAACACTTCTCAACTCCTCCTTGGGGTGTCTCACAGGCGCAGTCGTGTCCAAACCTGGCAATGTTAAAGTACTGGAAGGCCACAAAATTGTTTGTAAAAAAAATTTTTGGCTCTAGTGGCCTATATTTGTTAGTTATTTGACAGGAAAGTGGATAATGAGAGAAGGGGAAGACATGTGGCAAAGGTTGCCTGGCCGGGAATCAAACATGCGACAGCCGCATCGAGGACTAAGGCCTCCATATGTGGGTTGTGCTTAACCCCTGCACCACCACAGCACATCCCTACAATTATTATTTTTACATTTAAAATGCAAAAATCAATTGATATTCAGGGAATGTGGCAGTAAATTTTATAATAAAAAATTATTTTTACTAAATCTATAGATTCTTAAAGCTACGGTGTGTAATTAAAATTTTTTTTTTTTTTTTAATATATTTGTCAAAACTATCACCATTTTGTGAGATAATCTATGAAAAGATCAATCTCCTTCACCTCCTCCCTGAGCAACTATTGCCGTCTGAAAAAATGCACTACTCTTGGTCAAAAACAACCAATCAGAGCAAGAGGAGGGTGTTAGCGCTGTCAATCAGTCTCATGAAAGTGCTGCTGAATAGTAATGGCAGAAAAACTATTTACCATTACAGAAAAACTTTTTATCTGCTGTTATTGGTCACCATGCTAACTACCTTAGCATTCATGGCAGCCTCTTTTGTGCGGCGTGTACACAAGGGTAATTGACAGCACTGAAGCCCTCCTTCTGGCTCTGATTGGTTGTTTCCAGTTAGCACTGGGAGCAGTGGGAGAAAGCAGAAGAGTGCAATTTTTTCACGTATTACCTGTCTCATATGATACTATCACAACATAGTGATAATTTTAACAATATGAAAAAATATTTTTCACAATAATAAAGATCCAAAACATAAAAAAGGCTTTGGACTGTCCCATTATTAAAAGAAAAACAGACAATTACCAAATGTTTGGGGTTGTCGTTTGTTTTTTATTTTGTTGGCCTAATTTTTACTGTTCTTGACTTGTAATCAGTGGGCCGATCAAAATCATTTCAAGGGCTAAAAATGGTCCCCCAACCACACTTTGAACACCCCTGATCTAGAGTGATTTCTCGGTCTGTTTCGTGGTGGAAAGTTTCAGTAAAACCTTCAAAGGAAACATCCTAATAGGTTTCCTGTCCCAGTGGACATCAGCCACTTTCAGCTCCTCGTTTTCAGCTGTTTGCATCAGGAAATTTATTGTTTTGGTAATAATCTGTGTCTCATGGCCAAAACAAACATGTTTTCAGAATTTACCAGACACAGACCTGTTAAAGCTTCTTACGTTTTTATTGATGGAAACAGATTTTTAAACATTTTCTTTTGCCTGATTTTGTTATTTTTTGTTACTTTTATGAATTATTGTCATTTTCACCCTTAAAATAACAACATTTCCACGTAACATGACATTTTACTGATATACCATTATACCAGTTAATTTTTTTTTTAAACTGGTATAATTTTTAAATATTAAATGATTGATAATTTGATCAGTTATTCAGTTCTTGAGTAGACTTTTCACCAAATACTTTTTTTTTGTCTTATTTTAGTAATTTCTTGAACAGCTACTTTATACTTTTACTTGAGTAAAAATATGTTGAAGTATTGCCACTCTTACTTTTTTGTATTTTTTATTTTTAAACTTTTTATTCAGATTTTCCAGTGCAGGTCACATCACATACATCATACATATAACATATTTTACAAACTGCATGTACAACCTCACATATTGTGGCTTTGTTTGTCCATACTCTAAAAAAAAACACACACACAAGGGAGAATCTCCTATTTATCAATCGTAATCTCCATCAACTGTGGTTTGAAATGAATGAATTGGGGACCATTTTTCTAAGAAGATGTCACTTTTCATCTGAAGTTTTGCTGTAATTTGTTCCATATGGTAAACCTCCCTAACTCTATTCTTCCTCTGAGAGACCATTGGATGCTGAGGCTTCAGCCATGAAACCATGATCATTTTCTTTGCAAGAACAAGCAGAATCTTTAAGACATAAATCCTACTGTGATCTTGAATTTTATTCTGGAATATACCTAGTATTATTAAAGATGGCTCTAGGGGATTGTAATGCCCAGGCACATATTAATTTCCCTTTGTATTCCTTTCCAATAGGTTAATTCAATCAGTCCACAACCCCTCCAACATTTGTCTGAGGTGTGGCTAAATCTAGATGAGAGGAGGGGAGTCCTGAAGAACCTCACTTTGATTTTCCATTCAAATTCTCTTAATGTTGGACTATTCGATATTTTATGACCCTCTCGAAACATTTCCTCCCAGTCCTCATCTTTGATTATGACATTCATTTCTAATTCCCATTTCCCCTTAATATCTTTGCCATTCTTACTTTAGCACAATTTTTGGGTACTCTTCCCACTTGTGAAAATCAATAACAGAAATATAAATATAAATGAGTGTTATATTCTCTTAGAACTCAATGTAAAAATGTTTGTTCTCTTTGTGTTTCACTGTTAAAGTGGTACTAATTGTTTTGAGGCGGATCCAGTCCCTGTTGTGGCGCACAGGTGCTCCCCTGATCCTGAGCTCTTCCCACTGCGCCTGCGTCCCACAACACGCTGACACACAAACAGAGGAGCTATTGTTGGCCGAGGACGGGGCAGCAGTCCGCAGGTCCAGTCAGAGGTTACCTTACCTGTTGAAATTTCGTGTGAGTTATCATCAACTTTAAAGAGAAAAAAAAAGAAACGAGAAGAAGTCAGGTGAGGAGAGGGAAAACGAGCGTTGGCGGAAGGAAGAGAGGAAGAAGGACACTGAGGAGGAAGTAAATAAGGACGAATCCGACCGTTGGGCTCTGAACTCAACAGGTCAGCCTCATCTTCGGTGTCTTTCAAACGGAGCGGCTCGAAGCGACGACACAAACATGCCGTACGGACCGTGGAAGAAGAAAAACAAGGCGACGAAGGAGCACCTGGTCGAAAACGAGGAGTTGAGCGGCGGACACGCAGGTGCCGGGAGCCTGGGTAAATCCGCCGTGAACGGAGCGGGGCTCCCGCCTCCACCTGCCAGCATGCGGCCCAAGCTGGTGTTCCACACGCAGCTAGCGCACGGCAGCCCCACCGGGAGGATCGAGGGATTCACCAACGTCAAGGAGCTCTACGGCAAGATAGCAGAGGCGTTCAATATCAGTCCTCCTGACGTAAGTAATAATATTACTACTGATAAAAAACACACAAACTCACCTGGAGTACGAGGTGGGCAGAGTACCTGTAATTGTGTTCAAGTAAGAGGAGCACGACTTCAGCTTGTTTTTCTAAAAGTAAAAAGTAATCGTCCAAGAAATTACTCAAGTAAGAGTAAAAATGTATTTGGTAAAAAGTCTACTCAGGTGCTGAGTAGAACTGATCAAATTATCAATAATTTAAGATTTAAAGAGTACATACAAAATATAAAGTTAAGTGGAAATTTAGGTATTTTAAGGACGAAAATGACAATAATAGATACAAGTAACAAAATCAGCCAAAATATTTTTTCTTTCAATAAAAAACTTAACAAAACTTTAACAAAAACGGTAGCTGTGTGTCTGTGGCTGGTACATTTTTGGTTAAACCATGTTAGTTTTTCATTCAATGGGTAGAGATTTCAGAAATTTTACTCAAGTAACAGTAGAAATGCTTCATAATGAAATGACTCAAGTAAAAATAAAAAGTACAACATAGTAAAAGTACTCCTGAAAGTACTCCCAAAAATGACTAGTAAATGTAACTAGTCACTGCATGCATATGCTGTTATATTAATTATTACCTCCATCATACACCTGAAGGATGATGATCACAAGTTTATTTTTTTAAACTTGTGATGCACCAATCCAATAATCACTGATCAATACAAGCCTGGTTTCAGATCATCAACCTTGGGCAGAGATATAAAAGGAAAAAAACAACCCAATATTCCCCATTATTTATTGAATAAACATTGATTGAAGCTGTTCCTGGTCAATAAAGATTTTTGTTTTCTTCGTAGTCTGACCAGCATGATTGATTTGTGCATCTATTAAATGTGTCAAACCTTAAAAACACCTACTTTTTCAGCTTTCCAGGATGTTTTTTCATTTATTTTTTTGAGTTTTTGGTACATAAATGGGGAGAATCTTGGAATCATTTCATTTCTGCCTCGATCTAGAAACTTACAGCACTTTCTATCTCATGGTAAATGTTCGTTACACTTGATTGTTGCAGTAATTAATATTTGAGCCAACCAAAGCTAAAAAATAATAATCTCTTGCTTTTTGCTGCATTCATGTTTTTAAGGTGGAGTTACAGGAAGTACACAAAGCTTTCTTACAATGCTTTTTTTCTAGAAAGCTTTACAAATTATGCTACATTGATTAGATTTTAAATAATTGTCCTCAATGCATTTATAATTTTTGAAACTCTAATTTAGATTCTGTTGCTACCTGATTTTAAAAAAAAAATAAACTCCCTCAACATCTTGTTACCTTTTCATAAAGGATTTCACACCTGAAATATAAATCTGCCCAAAAGTTATTAGGATGTTGTTTCACTCTTACTACTTTTGTTGTTGAGAGAGACTTTGCAGCACTGTTTTTTTATTTATGGGAAATATTTGCTCCATTTAATTATATGATTAAAACAGCCTTCAGGAAAGTTAGTTTGGATGTGTTAAAAGCCTTAAAGAATAACTCAAAATAAGCAAGTCATTCCTTAAATAAGAAAAATGGAACTGGTGTTGCAGGATGTTGGTAATTTCATCCCAACCTTTTTCTACTTTATACATGTGTACTCATTATTTTTATGTCTGCTTATTTTCCTGGTTGTTGAGTAATTTTGATTTAATATGTCTAAATAGGTATACTCTTAACTTTCTGAAGATTTTACTTTACTCTCTCTTTCCTTTGATTGTAGCTCTCATTCCGATTTGAAAATCAAGGCATTGGATTTCTGTTGATTACATTTTATTCAGACATTTGTTTCTTTTTGTTATGTTATTACTTTTATTTTGAGCTGAAATTAAAATTTTTCGTCATAAAAGATGTCTCCGTAGGCTGAAATGAGCTGACTCTATAGATTTTGTGGTGGTGACATTTTAAGCATCTACCTGGAGAAGCTTAAAAAAATACCTGAGTGTATTTTTTTGTTAGTTCACACAGAGTGCTTCGTTGTATTTTTTTTGAGTAATTTTAGTCCTGATTGTATTTAAAAAGGATACACATTGTTTATTTATTATCTGATTGATATATTCTATCTAATGTGAATATTGAATTCCCAGTCGGTTGTGATTTTTATGTTTCACGCTGATATACAGTAGTTGTGATTGGTTAAATGCACATTTTAGTTGCTACTGTCTACATTTAGTTTTTGTTCATCTATGTAGGAATGCTTGTATTGTTTTAGTGGTAAGCAGTAAAATGTTTGTGTAGGTATTGGTAAAGATACTAAACTTTTACTGTGATATTGCAGGAAGGAATGAAAGAATGCAGTTTAATATGTAGCTCTTCTCAGAAATGGCTCCTGTGCTGGACATTAAGTCAGCTTTGTGTCATCTCTCCAAAGACACGCCTTGTCAGCTCTTTCTGGCCTGCCTCACCTTTTACACTTGAAGTACTGAGAGTGATCTTTGTCCCTTCTCCGTATGCCGTCACCGGATACCTTCCAAACTAAACGTATCTATATTTAGTTGTAGTTATCGTGTTTATTCAGCGTCAGATTCCAAAAGATGTTAGGGGGAAAAAAGCTGTACATGGAGGTCCTGGAAACAAAAGGAGGTTCTGTATCTTTCCTTTGAGGTTGAACTATCTAAGCTCTTCTTTTGAAAAGGGAGCATGAGTGGTATGTTTTGTTATGTCAAACATCTGAGCAGGAGACCATGAAGATCCGAGTTGCATTTGTTTACAGTGAATCACACAACCTGGCTAGTGATACATCATTTTTTTTAAAAGTCATCAACTGTTTAAATGTATCCCTAATGAGTCCCAATTCTTTTTTTTTTTTGTTTTATCTGAATGGGACAGCGGCGGTTTTTCTATGGCTGTTTGTTTCCCTGAGTCTATTTGTCACGCTCATTAGGCTTTTCCTGTCTGAACTAGTTTGACTGAAGCTGCCTCAGTTTGTTCTTCTCACAGTGACAAAAGACTTTTGAACAAGTTGTATTGGAAGAATAGTGGAAATGATGAATGAAGGAACAGTTTGAAACTTTTACTCACCTTTTTAATGTGAATATAGGGCAGAAAACCATTGTCTTCACAGCTGAGTATTCACTTTAAGTCTTATTTTGTAGATTTTTACAAGCAACTAAAAGTTACTTGGAGAAAATTCTTCAAATCAATCAGATTGTGAGACAGGCTTTTTGATAGACTTTGGTTATGTTTACAAAGCAGGAAAATGGGACCAAAATCCACATTTTTGCTATCCTTATTCAACTTTTTCATAGCATTCAGAACAACCCAATTCCAATTTTTTAAATGTATTTTTTCACCCATCAAAGATCTGATTTCATATGTAGTGCCAAATCAGATACATATCCGATTGATTTTAAAGTATCTGCTGTCTGTACAGTCAAGTCGCATTCTGTCCAATTTTTATGTCATTTTATGCAACTGGATTAAATATTACCTTCTTCACAGCCATTTATATTAACTGTTTCAACACCAATCAGTTGGAGAATGATCAAAATCTGCTTTGTTTCCATTGGTTTGCTTTGAAAATCCAATTTTTATTCCTCTTAAATGCATCAAAAGTGTAAACTCCCTCTGCTTTTAGTTGGAAAATATACCAGCTGACAGCTTGCTCTTTGCTGAACTTCTGGTTTAGTTAAAATCATATAAATGGTTATGCATAAAAATATTTAATTGCCGTTAGTCTCATGCTACCTTTGTTTTCTGTGGTTTGATGTAGCAGCATCTTTTTGTTTATGGGGAAATGTTTCCTCCATCTAATTATATGATTAAAACAGCATTAAAGAAAATTTATTTGGATGTGTTATATGCCTTTAAATCAAAAGATCACACATTAAAGAAAAAAAAAAAAAGATTTGCGACATGTCATAATTCTGCAGCAGAAGAAGCCAAATGTGGTAAAACTGGTTGTAAACAATGGCTGAACATTATAATTATGACCTGATTAAAGAAGTTACAGAAGTGCATCTCATCACAATCAAACCACTGTTGGCTCTAACTTCACATCCAAACAGACTTTTCCACAGAAGTTGCAGTCGGTGCGTCACAAAAAGCCGATGCTATTATTTGTTCTTTCTTTTTATTAACGTCCTTCATGTTGTTATGATCTTGTGACAATACTGTTGGCTCCCAATGTCAATAAACCTTAAAATTAATCCATAAACAACTCCATCCATTATTACTTCTGTAAACAATTTGCTGCTGTGTGATGACAACAACTTGGGATCATAAATTGTTCACACAGAAGTTTAAATGCAGTCGTGTTTGGTTAGTATTAATATGAACAACGACACAAAAAACATTGGATTTTATCAAAAAATCTGAAGTTAGCATCAAGACCTGCAGCGTGAACATAGTCTTAGTTCTAGGCTCTTTCTATGTCTTGTCAATTTTCTTCACACAGTCATTTTCATGTTGATTTGGATATGTTTTTGAAAAACGAAATCCTGCTTCATCTTCAGCTGTTTTCTAGCAGATGCTGAGGGTCAAGGCTGCGAAAATAACTGGCACTGTGCATCCATGTCGTTCTGTAACTTCTGATTATTCATGGGAAACTTACCATATACACAGATTTCTTTTCAGTATCAAAAATATTCAAAATAAAAGGCAGCTTAGGAAGCTGAAATACTTAGGCACAATGCGATTGGCTGGCGCTTGCAAAGCAACCAATCAAGGAGCACCATTCATTTTCTTTGCTGCTGATTGGCTGTAACCCCAAAACCAGAGAAAACACAGAGCACTGTGGATGTTGGTTCCTGTGGTAGTGCAAAAAAAATTATTTTAATGTATATTAATGCATATTGAGATATATTTGATGTTACAACCATTAAAATAAACAGATATAAATGTTTTTATGTTGTCTTTCAATATAAAAACATACCATTTACCCATAGCTGTTCTTTTGGTACAGGTGGTCCACTGTATTTTAATCTGTTAACAACAGATTAAAGGAATTCTATTAAACTCTACATCTATTTTTGAAGAAAATAACCCCAGAGCATTATACAACTACTACCGTGTTTCACTGTAAATAAGGTTTTCAATTCCTGAAGCTGTTTTTAATCCAAAAATAACTTCTTAAGTTGCAAATAAATTTATAAATAAAGTTGGGCTTCATCGGATATTAACACATTGTCCCACGAGGTTTTGGAAGATTTATAAAGTTCTCTGTAGTCCAGTGTTTTGGAGAATATGAGATTATTGTAGCGTGAACACAACCAGTACTCTGCATACAGTTCTGAAGCTTTTTCAGTGTTCCTGACTGTTTCTTTGCATTCTTTCTGAGCAGTTTCCATCTAGTCTTTTAATTTATATTTACTGTGGAACCTTTTTTCTATCCTCATCCTGACCGATACCTTTAAACAACGTAATTCTTTTGATTTGTTCTAACCTCTCAACAGTCTCTTAGAGGTGGAACTGTTTTGTAAATTCACTAGAAGCCATGGTAGGTATGAATTTATAAAGAGTGAATGCTGAAACTGAATCAAATGAGACTTTAAGTATAAAGTTGTTCACCTAAATGCATGTTATTGCTCTTTATTTATTTTTAAGTTGATTTATGCAGCATATTTGTGAAATTAGCACAGGGAAGAAGAAAAAGACCCATTTTATCACTTTTTATTTACACCCGTGATGCTTATTTTTCATCCTTTACTATCTTATTGCAGCTGTAAACTGGGTGTTTTATAAATCCTATCAGGGATTAGAAGAACGTCTACATTTACAGGAATCGGTGGTGATTATTTTTCCATTTTGGCACACAGAAAAAATAATTTCCTGCTTAAGCAATGCCTTAATACTTGCCCAGAGGGTAGGAGAGTAAAAATAACAGCTCAAATCTCAGCATGCCATCAGTGTTATTAGTTAATTATATCAGTTTAATATTTAACTATTAAACTCATATAGTAGTAGGAGTCACGGATATCCATGTTTGAGAAATCTAAACTTGTAAAATTAACTTTCTTTTTTTTCTTTTTTTTTTACAAAATGACTTGTATTACTGATTTAAATTATTTCAGCTCTTTTCCCCTTTGGCAGCACACCCTGTAACTTTTTCCCCCCCACAAATGTAGACTTTTAAAAACCTGAGACAAACGCGGAAAGATCTGATAGTGCTTGTTGTTAGACTGCAGGGATTTTAGCACAGGAAGTCTCCTGTGTCCGGCTCGGTGGGGCCTGCCTGAAATCTAACCAGATAACTCATCAGATTTTCGGCCCAGAGGCCCCAGACAAGCAGCTCTGCCCACCGGGCCTCCTCCCTTCACAAACACCACCAACATTCAGTATATCTGTGATGGAACTGGACTTTGTTATCGCTGGACAGAAGATAAAATCATCTTAAAGCTTTTTTCCAAACTGAAGTTCAGCTTTTTTTTAAGGAACAAAGCTATAAATGTAGTTTATAATTATTTGACTTATAAAAACCAACACATTTTTTCTAGGGGTGCACTGATTTATCGGTGCCGATTTCCTTAATTTTGGGAGATCGGCCCATTTTCACATGTGAAGCCAATCTTATCCTCCGATGTTATCAACCTCGGCAAAGGTCTAAAAATCAACCACTGTGCTTTTCTTTTCTCCCATGAGAGAGGTTTGACTGACAAACTGGCCAACCAGGTCATGTCTGCACATTTACACTTAACAATAGTTACCCCAAAGTTGCCAATTCAGCAACTTTCTTGATATATTGAGCAACATTTCAAAAAAATAGTATCGGCCAAAATCGGAATCGGTAAATTAGGCTTTTTGAAACATCCGTAATCTACGATCGGCCAGAAAACTGCAATCGGTGCACCCCTAATTTTTTCCTTAATTGAATGGCATGTTCACTGGTTTTTCCCAATTTGTAGAGCAGCTAAGAGAACTGGGCCTCTCTGTAATGTCACATTTATAGCACAACAATACAAGAAACCATTGATTTATAATTAACTGGTTAATTAAAAATTTTAAAGATGGATTACAAATGCTACTTGGTTCTAACTTGTTGACACTAATTGTGGCAATAGCGATTTTGTTTTAATAAAAAGATTTATTGTTTTCTTAATTATTATTAAACTGTAAAGAATATCTGATGCACATTTTCAGATGCCATCTCTTAAAAAATGCATGTTGACCTCTGTTAGAGGTACAATCGTGTTTTTGAACAAAAATCCACAAAAAGAGCTAACATACTAGCGCTATGCTAGCATGCTGTGACTATAAGTGGAGTTTTCTCAACCACATTCAATCAGCTGGGATTTATTTTAACTAGGCATTGAAATGTTAATTAAAAATACAATTTAAAGCTTCAGCTATTGAAATTTTATGCACAGCTGTCAAATTCAGTCTGCACTCAAAACTAAATGAGAAGACGGTTTCACAATGAGCATCAATCATTATGACTGTGACATCTGTTTTTATCCACTGGGTTTGGACTAACAGAAAACCAAGGCAGTATTACCAATAATACATTTTAGTGAGCAATGAATTAAGTATAAATCAAACTGGTAAAGGAAAATTAAACAACAAACAAATCAGTCAATTAAGATATTTTGGACTATTTTTACATATAGAGGGCTATAATGTAAATAAAGAGAAAAAAGTAAAAATTTGGGGCGATTTTGTTAAAAACAAAAACATTGGTTGCTCGTAAAAAAAATAAATAAACGCATCTAAATTTTCCATTTGGTGTTGAGATTTCCACGGTAGGAGAACCTTGAGTAAAAATCTCACAGTATTTACATTAAAAAATAAAATAAGATGCATGTTACTTTGGTATTTATTATTATAAGCTTATTATAATTTCTAATAAATTATAGAAATTAGAATATATAATTTATGTATGAATTCTATACTATATAACTTATAAAATATATAAATGTAATGAGTAAAATTTATTTTAATTAGATTTCACTGAGTAAAATTTAACCCAAGTTAAATTTTAGATTAACATATTTGCATGTGTAGACTTGTTTATCACATTTATCTATGTGTTCTGTATTTGTGTTAGGATTTATAGCAACAAGGTTTCTTTCAAAAGCGGTCAGTTGCACGTATATGTGAAACAGTCTGAAGTTTCTACAGTTGTGGGTCACAGAATAAGCTGTTTTTATGAGGCTCAGTTCAAGGTCTGCGTTTTAATGGCTGTACAGCTGGAGAATTTCAGGTGTGGCTCTTGGACTTTGCCTCCTGTCCACCTGGTTACCTGAAAGCACACATGAATTTATTTGCCTGTCATTTGAATTTCTGGGTCGTGGTTGCTAGAAACAGCCGTGCTTGCAACTAGTTTCTGTTTTGCAGATTTCAGATTGTTGTGCGTGCGTGAGCCAGGCCAGACGTTTCTTAACTGGGGGATTAGGTTGAACAATCCCATTTGGGCGTCTGCCTGTTTTTTTGCATTAACTAACCCCCTGAAGTGTAAATAAACAAATGCAAGTTAATTTAGGTTAAACTCAAATTACCCATTTTTTATTTCCAACATATTTAAAACCACAGGATGTTTAATTGTTACCCAAAAAGTTGTATTCAAGTAAAAATAGCACTAGGGCTTTATTAAAATAAAAGTAACAAGTAGCCGTCCAAGAAATTACTCAAGAGTAAAAAAGTATTTGGTAAAACATCTACTCCAATACTGAGTAACTGATCAAATTATCAATCATTTAATGTTTAAACATTACAGAATCAAATGGACCAAAGTATAAATATAAGTGGAAATTTATGTTTTTTAAGAATCATAATGACAATAATTTATGTAAGTAACAAAAAAATAACAAAATCAGGCAAAATAAAAAATTTTCCAAATCTGTTTCTTTCAATTAAAAACTTATTAAACTTTAACAAAAACTGCAGGTGTGTGTCTGGCAAATTTTTGGTTAAAACATGTTTGTTTTTCATTCAGTGGGTAAAAAAAATCTGAAGTTTTACTCAGGTAAGAGTAAAAATACTTCATAACATAACTCAAGTAAAAGTAAAAAATACAGCATATTAAAAATACTCCTAAAAGTAAAGTTTTTCCAAAAACGTTACTTGAGTAAATGTAACTAGTTACTCCGCAGCTGTGTGGATATTTTGTTACTAATACAGTTAGATTACTTTTCTCTTCTGAACATTTGAGTTTTGCTGTGGATATACTTGAGCTATTAGTTGTTGGATCTAAAATAGAATCAAATTGTCTTTTAACTGATTATGTAAAAAATAAACAGAAGATTCTTATAAAGCTATTTTTAAAGGTAGACATGTAAAACAATGTAATCAAACAATTTATTGGGAAATTAAAGTGTGTTAATTTAGATGATCTTGTATTTAGAGGTGCACAGTTTGCAGTTTTCTGGCTGATCACCAATATTTAAAAAGCCTGATTTGCCAATTCTGATTTTGGCCGATACTCATTTTTATTTATTTACTAATTTTTTTGTCTTGAAGTTGCTAAATATAGCAAGATAGTTGCTAAGTTGACAGAGTGGTCCGTCAGTCGGCCCTCGCTCATTACAGAGCAAAAGGGAACAGCTGCTGATTTCTCAGACCTTCGTGGAGGCAGATAAGATCGGTGGATAAGATACACATGCAAGTATTGGCCAATCTCTGAAACTTAAGTAATCAGTACACCCTTACTTGCATTTACTTCATTTTCTTTTGGATTCAAAACTACTTCTTCCATTAAAAAAACCCCCCAAAAACTTAAAATCTTTTGAAATAAAAACTGGAATCAGTCAAAATCTAAATTGACTTGTAAAACCTGAAGATGAACTGGAAATTGGTTTAGGCCAAGAAAAGCCTGATTGGTGCATTTCTATATTCTAACACAGGGAACATGATAAAGTGTGTTAAAGGCCGACAGGAGTCTGGCGTAATTGATGTAGGTCATTGTTTAGGTGGAACAGGTTTGGAAAGTAGCACATGGTTTTGATTGCTCTCTATATAAAGCAGATTCAGCTGAAGCAAACAATCTGAAACAGAAAGTGAGTGATGTCACCTTCTGAGCGTGGCGATGTGAGAATAGGGCTCAACCTCAGGTAAACAGAGAAATTAATCATTCAAGTCTTTTTGTTCAAGGAAATATTTTCACTTTTAAATCAATTAATCATCAAGAAGCAGAAGTAAATATTACATTTTGCTTTCTTCTTCATGATTTTTCTTCTGGTTGTTCTGGTCTGATTTTATTCTGTTATCTTCATATTAGAGATGCATTATTATAGTTGCCAGGACATATTTCTGCTCCTGTGTGTAGTTTATAATACAATGCACCCAAGCCTATTTGTGAATTTTTCTGTGGACCATGACTCCAAATTATTTGACTAAAATTTGCCAATTTGTGGGTTTTTCCTAAAGCATATTTTAAAAAGGAAATGCAGCTTGGGAAGTTGAAAATATCTAGCAGCAATGCTGCTTGACACACTATTGGTTGGTACTTGGGAAACAGCCAATCAAGAAACTCCATTTTACTTTTCCTTGCCACTGATTGGCTGTAACCCGAAGAGCGGCGATAAGGAAGAAAGCAGATATTAGTATAAGTGGTAGTGCTTAAATGGTTTGCATTGTGTTCATTAAGGATTATTAAGGTGCATTTGGTGTTTGAACTAATAAAATAGATAGTTATAATCAATTTTAGAGGAGGTCTCAAATATTTGCACATTTCAGCTATTCATGGTTCTGGTCCTTAACCCCAGAAATTACTGGCAAAGGTCAGTAGAGTACCTAACAATTTTCCAAAGTGAAAGAAGTACTATTTCAACATATTTTTATTAAAGTAAAAGTAAAAAAAAGCTGTCCAAGAAGTCACTCAAGTATTTCGTAAAATGTCTATTCAAATACTGAGTAACTGATCAAATGATCAATCATTTAATATTTACAAATTGTACCGTACATATAAAGTTAAGTGGAAATGTTGACAATAACTCGTATAAATAGCAAAAAATAACAAAATCAGTTAAAAATAAAATGCTTCCAGTTCAGTTTCTTTCAATATAAAACATATGAAACTTTAATAAAAACTGCAGATGTGTGTCTGAGTCTACAGTAGTGAATTTCTGATTAAAACGTTTTTGTTTTTCATTCATTGGGTAGAAAATCCAGAAATCTTACTCAAGTTAGAGCAGAAATACTTCATAATAAAGTTACTGAAGTAAAAGTAAAGAGAGCAGCACAGCAAAAAATAAGAGTAAATGTAACAACAGTATGTTTTTAAAAAATAAATGAGAGGAGATTGGTAAAATGAGTAACTTTTTGTTTATTCTGGATTTGTTTGTTGGACATTTTTTGTTATTTTTAAATAATTTTTATTATAAAAATATGTGCTTGTTTTTTCATCTTGATAACTGGTATATCTTATTCTTGTTTAGTTAACTTAATAAACTGACTGATTTATAGTTTCAGTTAATCAGAAACAGGATTTTAGCCCAGATCAGGGAACCACCTTTAGGAAACTCATTGTCGTACCTGTTCATCTGTGTCACATCCGCAGTTTGGCAAATGATTGCCCAATCTTAGATGCTGACAAACATTTTTCTGGGTGAAAACGTACAGCTCACATCAGCATTTCCTGTTAACTATTAAAACTGCCAGACTCGGTAACAACAGTACATCAGTATTTTATACTGAATATCTTCAATAAAACTAGTAAACGCACTTCGTTTCTGGAAGGTTAGACCCACTAATCATGGAGATGAATGTTTGTATTTGAGTTGTTTTCAGGGCAATATACTAAGCACAAAAGTTTTCATACTCTATCCAGAATTAGGTTGTAGTATTTTAGATTTAACCAATGAGTTTCTTCTGACTGGAAGTAATATTAACTCGCCCACATATTAAAAGTTAAAATATCCAGGTCAAAAATTATAGGAATGATTCTATTGCTGTAATGGCAGTACAGATTTCTCCTTTTATTATCCAAATATTAATAAAAAAGTAATTAATAGATGAGACCTTCACTGTATTGACCTTAAGTCAAGTAGAAAGGGTTGCAAATGCATTGTTTATTACAAATGATTAAGCATCCAATAAAGAAATGTAGTTTTTGCATTTTAGGCAATAAAATGTTTTCTATTTGAAAAATATATTTATTTGCATTTTCCTATGTAGTTCCAATATAGAATAAAATAAACTTATGCTTAAATGAAAAATATTAAACAATTTTATCCGATTATTTGATTAATCATCAGAATAATTGATAGAATATTATATTATATATTATAAAATATTATTTTACACAGCCTAATATTAATATTTAAACGGACAAACAATGATGATGTTTGGTTACGTTTAGCTGCAGCACAATAAGACTATAAAACTAGTTTGAAACTTTTCTGTCAAGATTATTTTTACATAATAAACAGAAGAAAGGCCAAGTCTTAGCAGCAGTGGACGATCTTTAATAGACTGGTAACTACTACGCTCAAAACACTTAGCAGCTGCTTAAGTTCAACTTATGGGTATTTTTGCTACAGTATCACCTTTTATTTCCAAAATCTATAAAATGACAAGCAGCAAACTGAGAACTGTTCATCTTTTACAGTTCAGCTTACAATATTAGTTTGCCAGAGCAGTTAAAGATATTGCAAAAGAAATTATTTGGTTTGTAGTGGTGTGATTAAATCATAAACTCCAGAACCTGTCATATTTCTGCTGTCCACCTCTTGTTCTTGTTTTGTCTCATTGAAGGAGGTAGATTAGCAGGAGCTGTTGGTGCGTAAGAAACAGGTTTCTTCAGATTGAAGTCAACATGGTTTAAGTGCAGAGTAAATTTCAGAGGGAGGTGCATCGTTTGTCTCGTTTTACCTGTCTTCAAAGGAAGGAAAGGTGATCCCTGAGTGTGTGGGTAGAGATTTAAAGGAGAGTCGCTTTGATTGCAACATTACTGCTTGAAAAACGTCATATAAGCACCTTAATGTATGTGTTTTTGCACCTACATTAAGGAAGAATATCTTTTATTAAAGCTGAAGTTCAGGGATTCAACTCACTCTTTGGAGAAATGTGACTTGCAGTTATTTAATCTGTAAAGTGTATTTTAAATTAATATGGAACCCAGATTTGGATTCTCATCTTCTTTCTTTTCTCATAAGAAGATATGACATTAAATTAAATGTGAAGTTAATCTGTTTCTATGTGTGTCTTGCAACTTATATCGCCGTCATAGCAATTTTCAACCACATCAATTGTCTTTGTAGCTTTTTAACAATAATATTGCCATTGGAAGGCTTTATAACATTGCGAAGGCCTACCTGAAACTAGTAAAACAGGGAGACCGTGCAGGTGATTTGCCTTTGTTGACATAGGTAAATGATTGCGTTATCATTTGCCTACATTTGTCAGCATATTTTTTGTTTGCTTCCTCCACTGCTTTAATTCACTTTTTATTGTACATACAGGAGAGAAGCTGTGTGCATGTGTGGTTTGTTTACATTTAGGCCCTTAAAATACAATTTTATTGACTAAAATGCAATAGCATAGCATTGCTTTAGTGTATTCTGACCGGGTGAGACTAAATAATGCTTCCAAGTTCTGCATAGAACATATTTATAAACATAAATGCAAAATGTAAATCTTCTTTATATAGTTTTGACTTAATTACTGTTCTGAATATGTTGTTTATTTTAGCAAATGGCCTTTTTGAGTCTTTATACTCCAGTTAACGATTAATCGGTTACTAAATTAGTTGAAAATTATTTCAACAATCGATTAATGCGATTAATTGCTTCAGTCCTACCTCTTGTGTGTGGTTGTTTACATTTAGGTCCTTCTCTTAACGTTTAGTTGATATAAAATGGAAATACTTAAGAGTAAATTGCTTTGGAATGGATTAAAGAGCAGCAATGGTTTCTTACGACCAAAATCTGACCTAAGTCAACTTTTTGTAAAACCAAATATTTAGGGAGTTTTTTTTGTGTTTTTTTTACATTTCTGCATTTATATAAATCCATGCATCAGTAGTTGCTTCAGGGTCACATTTAAACATATTTCAGTGTGTTGTTTTTATCTTTCTGCATGTGTTCAGCACCAGGGTTACATGCTGAACAGATTGCAACAAATCTCCCTCTGATTTGCCCTTCTGCCATGCTGTTCTCAGGGTGTTTGCGCCGTGCCACAGGTCGTGGGAGGTGCAGTAGCTGTTCTTGTGAGTCAAGTGTTAGAGCAGAGGCTTTCTCTGCAATGTGTGAGATGAAGAGGCCGAGCAGGACCATAGAGAAGGAGTTTTATGCAGCCTTGGTAGGCGTCTCTTTGGTAATACCCTGGCCTAAGTGGAGACAAGTAGGGGGATGAGGCTTCTACACCCTCTCCTTTTATATCACTCCCTTTTTTTTAGTTTCTCTCTCGCAGTGGCCTCCCTCTGTTTTTAATCCTATTCTTTATAGTCTGGTAGCCCAAGGCAACGGACAAGGCCATGCTAGCTAATGTGTGCATGAGCAACGCCTGTTGGTACACAAGCAACGCATGCTGTCAAGGCCTGATTGGAGCGCACTGTCTGTTCGTTCTACCATGAAATCAGAAAATAACTCTTAATCTTTGTGTGTTTTCCTCAGAAATCAGCTCTTCAGTAAATCCAGTTTGGCTCAGATTTTCCCATAGTTGGTTGAAAAAGCCACCAAACATATAGAACTTGATTCTCCAGATGAGTTAGCTCAGGATAAATGATTTACAACTCCTCAACGCTTTCCCCCTGGGGTTTCAGTGTCTGTGTTTGAAGTTTCTGTATCGTGTTTGCACTGATCAAATTTCTCTCGTCTCACCTCCTTGAGAGGATGTTTCGGTTACAAAGGTGTGAAGCCAGATTTTCACATTCCTCACACAGAAAGGAAGGATGTTTCCCTCAATGACGATGATGTTGGAGGATTGAAGACCACATAAATATTAATAACTGCAGTAATAAAAGCAGAATCCTCTTTTTGGTTGGGATATTGGTTAAATTATCACCAACCTACACCTTGCATCTTCACAGATCCTGTTCTGTACCCTCAACACCCACAAGATTGACATGGAGAAGCTGCTGGGGGGGCAGATCGGTCTGGAGGATTTCATCTTTGCCCACATTAAAGGGATCAAAAAGGAGGTGGAAGTGTACAAATCTGAAGACGCCCTTGGCCTCACCATAACCGACAATGGAGCAGGCTATGCCTTTATAAAGGTAAGGAGAAAACCTTTTTGTTGCGAACAAGACGTTGGAGACATGTGAAAGCACCAACTGTGATGCAGTTACAGCAAGCACCTAGTGATGCCGTGAGCACATCTTTTTCAAATTTTAGTTTTTACGGTTTTATAGAATTATATTTTGCAAAAAATTTAATAAAGTTCTTTTGTATTGCTCAGAAACCTATCCTAACCTGTTCAGGGAAGCATAATAGGTCACCTTTAGGAAAAAAAAATGGTATTGACCAAAACCGGAGTTTTTTTTGTGTTTTTTTTTTATTTTTTATTTTTTATAAAATTGATCATCGGCCAGAAAACTGCAATCAGTGCACCGTTTCTCTGAAGTATCGATTCTTAAAATCTAATTCGTCAGTATTATTTAATAATTTATAAGACCGATTAAACCTCACGGACTTAACATGTTCCCTCCTGTAGAGTATTGTCACTGTAACCTTGTGAATCTTAACCATGGTGCATTCAAGGACTAAATGAAGATTGGATTTTTAATTGCCGACAGGTTGGTCAAAGGTCAGAGCTAAAAACCTGCAGATTGTGTTCACCACCGATTTTTGCATCCCTATTTATTATTCTGTTACACAAGTCATTATGGTGGTACCTTTATGTTAATCATTATATTACTGATTCCAGACAATGACTGATAAGCTATCACAATCTAATATCAAATAGGGTTTTTATAGTAACATAAGAATCAGTTCACATGCACACATACATGCTGCATATTTGTCATTTTTAAAATGGTAAAATAAGAAAAAATGACAACATGAATGTATTTTTTCTGATAGCTTTAAACTTAATTCAACTTTGATATTAAGAAGCTTCTTCCTGCATGTCCTAAAACAAATATGAAACAGCAGAATATCTGTACATTACAGTGTACTTTTCAGTATTTTAGATAACAATATCTTCATCCGGTCCTCTCTATTATGATATGACCTGACTGTGTTTCTCAAAAATGTAATTATGAAACAC
This sequence comes from Alfaro cultratus, assembly GCA_903066825.1. NCBI lineage: Eukaryota > Metazoa > Chordata > Actinopteri > Cyprinodontiformes > Poeciliidae > Alfaro > Alfaro cultratus. The sequence goes on from CAEFZX010008454.1 coordinate 28,206, forward strand.
AGTTAAAATCTAAAACTCAATCGCTTATCTGATTTAGTAATGCAGTCCTGATATCTCTGGTCTCGACCAACTTGTTTCTTTCTTCTGGTAGCTTTTCAAACCTTTGTGTTGTGAGTCAAAATGCGTTGTGATGTGTCGCCTTGTGTAATGGTTTTATCTGTGGGATCGATCTGCTCACATGCGACATCATGTGCTGCTGCTGCTGCACTGCAGCTCCACAGTCTGATGCACTGACTGGGACGATTACAGGGCACGTAGCATGAGAAATATGAGTAACTTGTTCTATGAATATAATCTAACAAGACTGTCTGTATTTTTACAATATCTATTAAATTGCAGAAAAAAACTATTTTGTTTATAGGTTTTATTTAGGGAAATGTTTGAATTTGTGTAGAAAATTATATAAGAGCTCACACTTTGCAACCTGAAGACAAAAACAAAATGGTGGGCTTGCATTTATTTATTACCTCTACATTTAAAACATTGCTTAATTTTGTAACTTTATGCATGAAGTTATGAGGGTTGCACATTTAATACCTAAAACATCTTTCTGTGACATTTGTAGAAACTGTCAGCCTTTGTTTAAACCCGCTTATCTTTTCAGGATCTTTAGGAGTTTTTTTGTTCTTTTGTTTGTTCTTACTTTTGTCCTTTTGCATTTTTTTAGTTCTTCATTTCTTCTGTTTGTTCCTTTTTTCTTTTCTTTAGTTTCTATGTTCTTCCTTGTCTCTTTTTGATTTTTTCTTTTGTCCTTTTGATTCTTCATCCTGTTTTTTTTCTTTTGTCCTTTCTTTATTTTGTTTCATTCTTTCTTTACTTTATGTCCTTTTTTCCTTTATGTCTTTTTCATTCTTCTTTTTTATGTGTTCCATAAGTACTTTTTCCTTCTTTCTTCTGTCATATCTTATTTTTTCCTTTCATCCTTTTTTAGTCCTTTCATTCTTCTTCATTTTGTCTTTTCTGTCATCCTTTTTTTCTTTTGTCCCTTTTGTTTTCTTTTGTTTTTACTTTTGTCCTTTCTTTCTTTCATTCCTTCTTTCCTTTGTTTTTTTTTTCTTTTATTTCCTTTCCTTATTTTTGTTTCTTTTTCTTTCGTCCATTTTTTCTTTTGTTCTTTTTGACCTTTAGTTCATTCTTCCTGTCACCCTTTTCCTGTTATTATTTTAACCCTTTCTTCTTCATCCTTTCTTTCTTTTGAGGCTTAGAACCACTGAACAATCCTCTTTCATACAAAATTCTGCATTATGCTTCAAAGTTTTCTTTTAATTTTAGATATATTTAAGAGCCAAAACATCATTTCTTTGCTGATTCATCTCTCGCCTCTGATGCTCCACTCTGCAGCTGGACCAGCAGGTCATCATTTGTTAGTAAAAGCAGCATTCCTCCAGCCTCTAATTTATTTCTGTATTATCTATCCCTCTAAAAACCAAACATGACCTCAAATTCCTCACTTCAACCTTTTAGTTCATTAATCTGAGTTTTCCTGATAAGAGTGACATTTGCATCATGTAAGTTCTCTGCTTTCTGGACTTTACAACTTCATCACTTGTGTATGAAAATCATCTAAATACATCCAGTTAAAAAAATGAAGGTATATTCAGAACTATTTAGATTCCCATTGAAATTAGTTTTATATTAAAAACTAATTTCTCATGTGCCTGAGGAAAGCCTAACCTCCAAACATGCTTCTTTTTTTACTTTGTTGGTTAGCAGGTTTTAGTTTATGATGGGCCTGAATCTTGGAGATTCCTGGTTTGTTTCTGGACATCCTAACCAATTTCATTTCTGTTGAGCTGAACAGTTTGGGTCAAATGTTTGAAAGTTGGATTCATTTTGGTTTTTCAGTTGGACTCTGATCGAAAGAAAACAACATTTTTAATGGATAGCTGGTGGTGTACACCGCTAGCTAAAAATTTAGTTGCTAACACTAATCATAAACACTAGTTCCACTAATGCTAAAGTGCTACAACAGCATTGTATTAAGCTAAAGCTAAAGCACTAAATTCAACCAGACATGTTGCAACACAGTACGTCGCCCTCAACAGGGTCAAAGTTGTTACTACACACCTACCTGGAAGGTTGCATTTCAGGAAGTGATTCTTTGTAACAAACCTTCCACTCATGTTTTTAGTTTTATAGTTGCTGAATTTTACTAACTCAGGACATCAGTAGATTTTAAATAGTTCACTGTATAAATATTACAACTTCTACAGAGATGCATTGTGGGTGCAGATTATTGAACATGTAACAAGATATTTTCTCCATAAGTTAAATAATCCTCCAGTGATACTAGTGCTTTTTCATCAATATTAAGGAAGTATTGACTCTAAACAAGTTAATAAATCTTGCTTAAAAGTTACTTGTAAGTTAGTTTTCTTATTTCAAGTTTACTAAGATATGTGAACTAGAAACTAGACCAAAATACTTGGTAAGATTTTGTGTTTATTCAGTGTGAGGATAGGAAATGGAACTTCAAAATAAGAGCATCTAACTGAACATTGGATGACCAAAACTTCAACATAGATGTTGAACTTTAGTCAACTGAAAGCTTGTAAAACAGCTAAGTAAATTAGCACTTTAGAATTTATCAGGAAAATTAATTTAGGGGAAGCTAAGTGCGATAAACATTTTCAGAGTTAGTGAAAAAAGGCAAAAGCGCTTAATGAAAAATTAGCTAAGCTATTAACAGAAATGTGTGCACCACTGGAAGATGATGATGTTAAATTTTAACATGTTTGAGAATGTGTGGGGTGTTGTAAAAAACTGAGTTCATGCCAGAAAACAACAAGATTTTAAAGAGCTTCACTGTTTCTAATAAAAACTATGATCTAATATTCAGTGAAATTTATGCTTTAAAGTCGAACAAAACTTTTCTCTGCAACTTCCTATGAACATTTATCCAAATGTAGATGAGTATGTACATAGTTGAGCCTGTTTGCATTGTAGAAAAGCTAAAGTTATACATTGTAAATTGTTTTTAGTGTCTTGTAGTCACATTTGTTGCTAATCTGCCCTTCCTCTGCCTGCATGGCAGCGAATCCGAGAAGGCAGCGTCGCAGACGAGGTGAAGGTGATCTGCGTGGGCGACCACATAGAGTGCATCAACGGACGTAACATCGTCGGGACGCGGCACTACGAGGTCGCCCGCATGCTCAAAGACCTTCCCAGAAACACCACCTTCACCGTCAAACTGATCGAGCCCATGAAGGCTTTTGGTGAGTTTGAAACAGACATTTCCAAGATGCAAGATTCAATTTTCATTTTAAATGACCTTCCATTACTCTTTGAAGTTTTAAGCACCATTTTCATAGGTTGGAATTGGTTATGTTGAAGATTAATCGATTAATTGGATACAAAAAATTAAGCTGATTTCACATTAAAAGATGCAAAAATGATCCAATTCAATCAGTTTTTTAAAACAAGAAAATATTATATTATATTATTTCCTAAAATGCTAAATTATTAATAATAAAAATTATAGAGGCTTTATTACCTCTCTAAATAGGCAGTTTTTTCAGAAAATTGCCTATTTTTGAGCTTGCGATTAATCGATTACTAAATTAGTTGACAATTATTTCAATAATCAATTAATCGTTTCAACCCTAATCATTTTAGTTCTACTATAGATATGATCTGCAGATTGTTGTGGGTATTTATTGATTGATTGGACTGTTGTGATGTCACAGAATAATTTGATCATTTGAACTTTTGTTTAATTTCTCAAGCAAAATTGCTATCTTAGTGAGAACCACAATGATTATAAACTAAACAGTAAACAGCATCTTGTGAAGTCGAATAGCTTTTATACTTATTATATTAAGGATTCCTTAAATATATGACAAGATTTTATCCTTGGAGTATAATATTTTAGAGGTAAATGCCAGATAATTTCTTTTTAGTGAGCAGCGTTCATTGTTGCACAGGAGTTATAAATAAAAAGTGACCAGGTGTTTGGCATTTAATGACTCACATCTTAGTCACAGACTAAGAAAGAAGTTTATATAAAACAGTTTTTTTTCTTAATACTTTCCCACTTTGACAGAAATGCTCGAGCCCAGGTCAAAGGGCGGCAAGCCGGGCAACGACAATAAGATCGGCACGGGGAGGAGCACGCTGAGACTTCGCTCCAAAGGTCCAGCCACAGTGGAGGACGAGGTATTTCATCCTTATCCCTGTCTATTTTATCCTTATGTAACCATCCACACAGTGATTAGATGATTCACTGCCATTTAAAAGGTTGCTCTGAATATTTTTCTGAATTTTCCTCAGTTCCTGGGTGACGGCTGAGCTCTGGTGTGAATGTCTCAATGAATTATTCCACCTGTTCCACGGATTTGACATTTTGATGTCAGATTGTTATTAAGTAGATGAAGTTACTGCATTTTAAGACATTAATTTTAATTCTTTTTTTTTTTTTTTACATGTCTTTACCAGACGTCTTGCTCGTTTTAATACAGCATGTTTGAATAAAAGATGTTGAACAATACCTTAAAAGTGACCCATTTCTATATGAAAGAAAAACATTTTAAATTGAAGGTTGAAAATTAACCTTTTTTGTTTGTCATCTTCATAAATGGGAGTTGCGTGAGTGTATTCCTTTAAAAATAACACAGCTGTGACTTTCTACCCTGTTTTAGTGTTTTATTACTTGTGCCTTCAAGGAAACTGGACAAAAATATTCTAAGCTGTTCTTGTTTTGCAGCCAACAGAATTTGATGAGAAAGCAATAAAGAAAGTAGACGACCTCCTGGAGAGCTACATGGGGATCAGAGACACCGAGCTTGGTAAGAAAATGTTTTATTAGCTCATGAATTTAAAATTACTCCTCCTAAAGAAGTTATTCTCAGTATACCTGTTTAAAATATTAAAAATGTAACTAATTTTTTAACTATTATTATTAATTCAATTCAAAAATACTTGATCAAAACAAGAAATTAAATGTCAAAACTCATATCAAGCATCCTTAGAGTTGTGGTTGATGGTGATGGATCTCAGGTAGCAGTCAGTCTTGCAGCGAATCCGTAAAGGCCTCTGACTGAAAATTGCATAACAATCTCATGAAAATCATGACATGCTAACAGCTCAATATCTGGTGAGCAAAAACAACATTCAAATGTAACATGTCCAGAATTACAGCATGAATTGTAAACAAGCACAGCTAATCCACCTCATTTGCTTTTCTGCTCCTGTTTAAACCCCCATCAGTGGTGATCTTTGCCCACTTCAACCAGGGTGATAATAGTTTAGTTTTCAGTATAGTTTTATTTTGTTGTCTCTTTTTGTCTAATTCAGTTAGATTTAATTAGTTTTTAGAGTGCATTTTGTAGTTTTTATTGGTTAAATATTGTTTATTTTCAGCCTAACCCTTAAAAATAAAAACACAACTGGTTTGTAATGAAAACTGAATAAAACAGGAAAGGTTACGCTACCAGTTTGGCAGCATTTCAGATATTCAAAACCAGAAACTAATCGATAATTATCAACATCGACTAATATGAAACTCTTGTATCGTGATACATTTTTCAACCATGTCATCAAGACATAACTTCCTGACAAAAACACGTTTTGATCCGGTTTTCTGAAGCATCTGTAATTTTTGTTTTTTCTCCCCGCCTCTCTCCAGCTGCTACGATGGTCGAAGTCGGCCGCGACAAGAAGAACCCCGACGAGTTCGCCATGGCTCTAGACGAGTCCCTCGGAGATTTCGCCTTTCCCGACGAGTTCGTCTTTGACGTGTGGGGCGCCATCGGAGACGCCAAGCAGGGAAGGATTTAAGTTTTCTGCTGCATCCCTCAGACAGACACACACACACACTCCTGTCCCAGAAGCCGACTGGACAAACAGGCAGGCTGGCGTGTCAATAAAGAAACTAGAGTGTAAAGATATCTGCCTCCAGTGTGCAGAACATTGATTACTGAGTCCAGATGTTGCAGAGGTTTGTCACAGTGGTTATAAATTGCACCTTCACAAGCTTAAATCTCCTCTTTCATACTCTGAATCTATTTTTTAGTTGTGTATGTTTGGATATACAGATGTACGGCACATCTTTTTATAAATGTTTCTTTTTTATATACATATATACTATATGAGAATGTTGCTGATTTTACAGCAGCATTGTGTAATTAGAATAATGCAGATTTTTAGCAATATTTCTCTTGTCAGGTAATTTTTTGTCTTTCTGGTAGATTACTTGTGATAATTTCTCATCTGTTGTGTTGTTAGCCAAATTGATAGCAGACATTCCTCAGTAGCTGCGTTTCCATTACAAACGTGCAAAACTTTGTCGATATTTCGATAAAAATACAATTTTACAATTACAATGTTTCCGTTAAATAAACAAAATTAAAAATCACAATTTTCACCCGACAAGTCATTAAAAATCATGCCGCTCCATCATCCTCCTACCACTTCCTGTCTTCTTCTTTGTCGTCTCCACCAGTAGTAACATCCGGTTGTTGATCACATGGCTCATGTGATGCGGAAAGTGTTTCCAAAGCAACAACTAAATCCTAGCGCAAACGTCAATGGAAACGCAGCTAGTTTCTTGGTCTAAAGGGTATATTTACATATGTTTGTTCAATTTCTGTAAATTATTGTCAAATTAAATCAAAGCATTGGCAACAGTGAAGACCTTTTCAGAACTGCCTATAAATGTCCATAGCCAGCTGTTTGCAACCATAAGGGATCACTGTTGTTGGATAAAAACAAATAAAATGTGACATATTGTAAACATTTTTTGTCGTGTCTTTAATACATCAAACTCAAAACGACTCAATACGACAAACTTTTATTTCCACGTGTATAAAATACAAGACACATAAATCGGCTTTTCTTTCCCTTGTTATGAGTTTTAAAAAAGACACGATTGTTCCATCACATGCAACAGAAATGGAAGAAAAGCAGAACCTAGTACATGTAATATGGTAGGAATCTATATATATATATATATATATATATATAAGATAAAGTGATAGTAAATCAGGTAGAAAGCAGAAGTAAAATACAGCAGAGGATCTTTGGAAGCACATCGCTGCAGAGGGAGAGAGAGCATTAGTGGTCAAAAATTAAGGGTTATGGTTCTATTTTTAGTAAAATGCTGCTCATCTTTGGCACAACAGTCTACAGAGTTTCAGTGTAACGTCTTCAACCATGCTCCTAGTTTCTAAACTACTTCAAAAAGATTAGCAACTAACACAAAATTAAAAAAATAAACCAATTTTGACCAAATGAAGAAAATTATCTAATATAAACTTTTTCTGATTAAATAAATTTGAGCATTTTTTTTAATAAGAACTGAGGTTTTACTTCAAAAAAGACATTTATTTACATATGAAGTTATAATCATTGACTTGTAAATGCCAAAGGAATATTATGCCTCTAATAAAAACATTGAACCGTGTATGCAGCTGGGAGCTAACAAAAGGTAACGTGGCTAGCTTGACTCGCCTACATCCTCTACAGACACCAAGTACAGTAAATTGCGTTGACATTTACTAAAGAGTAACTTATAAACATATATGGTTGGTTGATTTGAGAGCTTAGAAAATCATGCAGGACAGAAAGGAACGATCATGCACCCGTGGTTTTAAAAATCGGCTGAAACTGAGCCTACTTTCTACCGTTAGATGTATAAATATTAGAGGGGCTTCGCTAGCAGCTCGTCTAGAGGAAGTGTAGCCCTTACAGCCGCGGTGGAGCCCCGTCGCTCCTCACAGCTCGTCTCCTGTGTGGCCTCGCTTAAAGGCGTCGCCCGTCAGCTTCTCCTGCGCCTCCTTCATCCCAGACACAACTGATGGAGGAACCAGGAAGCAAACATATCAGCGAAAAATCATGAGTTTCTGCTTCGAAACACAGATTACGTCTTTTTAAAATGTAATTTTATGTCCTTGGTACAACAGCATATCAGGGTCATTGTGGATAGACAAATGACAATTTCTGCAAAAACAGTCCTCACATTTTGAGAAGCTCAGAAATTTTCAAAAAAAACAACAAAAAAACCCTGAAAAGTTCTGACTTTGAAAAGTCAAAACTTTGTGAAGAAAATTTCTGATATTTTTGTTTGACGCGTCTAAAATGTACAAAAAAAATAATAAAAAACTAATTTCTGACCTCCAAACGTCAAAAAATTTGTAAGAAAAATCTCTGGAAATTTCTGTCTGAAAAGTAAAACAAAAATCTCAAATTTTCTTAAAGAAAAAAAAAAAGTAATTTGTTAACCGAGTTTAGAAGTTAATTTGCCTTAATATTAAATTCTAAAAAACTCAAAATAACCTTTGAGTTTATTCTCCAGTTAAAAATTTGAGAATAAACTGAAATTGTCTTTTTTAAACATTCAAACTCTGAAATCTCCAAGTTTTTTGGCAGAAATTTACTTTGTTTTGTCTCTGTAAAGGACCCAACACGCTGTTGTGTCCCGGTTTGTTTACTTTTTTATATGAAATTGTAAAACCAGTGTAAATTTAGTTTTCCACTCATCTAATTTTCTAATTTTTCCAAGAATCTGCTGCACAATACTCAAGTAAACAACTGCATAGAAAAAGTGTGAAAGAATTCAAATCTACGCTACAAAGAAACGGCTCCAGAAATCCTGTGGAACCACAATCAACACTTTCAAAGTTTAAATCAGTTTGGCTGTTTGAATTTGCTGAATCAGTTTGTTTTATTTTACCTTGTTCTGCGCTGCTGTAGAAGTATTTGTAACTGGGATTCCCGTTCTTGTTGGTGATTTCAGGATGAACTTTGCCGCTGGGATCTGAGGACGGAATAAGAGTCACACAAAAAGATTAATCTCAAATATAAACAAAATAAGAAAAGTTCACTTTTACTTGATATTCACTTTGCAAAAAGTGTAAAGTTATTAAACAATCCAAGGCTGGTAACTACAACAAATGTTGTAAATTTGCAGTTAAATGGTAATTAAATTTAAGAAATGTTGCAGTTCCACTGATTTAATCAAAAAAAGAATAAAAATGTTATATTGGTAGAATTTAGAGCAAAGGTTCCCAAAGTGGGGGTCGGGAACCCCAGGAGGGTCACAGGATGCCAACTTTGAGGTCAGAAGATGATTTTCAGAATCACAATGATGTGAGCTCTGAGGTTTATGGAAGGGCAAAGTAGGAAAAAACTAAATTAGTAGCTATTGTATTAAATATGAATATATTATGAAATAAATGTCCTATTAAATAATTAAATATCCCCTTTAAATGAAATTAAATTAGAAATACCATCTATTTAAAAATGCATGAGTAGAACTACATCCTGTACAACTTTTACACAAGGTGAGAAATACTTACTTCATTATTAAGCTAAGTTCCAGTGTAGAAGAGCTGATAAATGTATTTTTGTGCAACTGGGAAATGTTCACTTGTTCTACAAAAAATGCAATAAAAAAAATAATTATCTCTGCAGATATTTACTAAAATGTTCTCAGACGGGGCTGCACAGTGGAGCAGTTGGTAGCACTGTTGCCTCGCAGCAAGAAGGTTCTGGGTTAGATTCCCGTCCAGGGTTCTTTCTGCACGGAGTTTGCATGTTCTCCCTGTGCATGGTGGGTTCTCTCCGGGTACTCCGGCTTCCTCCCACAGTCCAAAAACATGACTGTNGCGACCTGTCCAGGGTGACCCCGCCTCTCGCCCGGAACGTAGCTGGAGAGGCACCAGCACCTCCTGACCCCATTAGGGACAAGGGTGTAAGAAAATGGATGGATGAATGGTCTCAGATGTCCTTATAATAATAAAATGCAATCCTTATATGCAGCTTTTGAACATCTTTCTTGCTGGTTGTTTCTTGTGTCAGATGTGTTTGCAGCTTCACTAAAAAGCTGCACTACAAACTGCAGTTTTTTGGGGTTTTTTCTCAGAAACATTCTTCCAACAGGAATCCCAAAGGTTGTTCACCCAGAGGACGATTTTCGTACCGAGGAAGAGAATCCGAGGAATGTATCCGCCGTCTGGGGTGAAGGCCTGATCCTTCGGCTCCTCTTCATCCTGTTCAGACAGCAGAAACATTTACACACCGGAGTGTGAGCACTGTATGGAGCTAAATTGTGGCCATAAAGTTGAGTTTGTTGTTGTTGATTTTTATCAGTCTTTTTGAAACTGAAAAGACCATTTTTTATACTTTCTTCCCCCCCGGTTTCAAATAATTTTCTCAGTTTACATTTCTTTCGACTTCAAGTTACTTTTCAAATGTTTTTTTAATTTCTGAATTTCAGCGTCAACATTTTTTTAATTTCAAATGTTTTTCAACTTCAAATTTCTCTCAGCTTCAAATCATGGAAGATTGAAAACTGAGTTACATGTTCTATTTTCAAATACTTATTTTCAGTTTTAATAACTCAGAAATTAGTTTCAATATTTCAGTTTCAAATAATTTTTTCCCCATTTCAAATCTTTAAGTTTTACTATCTCAACATCAAGTATTTTTTCCAGTTCCAAATATTTTCTGTTTCAAATGTTTTTCAGCTTCAAGTCATTTCTTTATTAATGTTTTTCCAGTTTCAAATTTTTTTCTCCCAATTTCAAATATTTATTTTAGTTTCAAAAATTTTCAGTGTCAAATATTTATTTTTTTACCTTTGAATATTTTCTGTTTTACATGTTTTTCAGCTTCAAATCATTGATTTAAAACTGGATTAAATTTTTTCAGTTTCAAACCACTTTAAAAGATTTCTAGTTTCAGATTCCCCCCCCCCCCCAAGTCTTTTCAGCTTCAAAGTTTAGCTCAATAAAAAGATGGAAAAGTTTTTTGAAAAAGAAAGCAAAGAAAAGTGAGATGAGAGTAAAGAGAGATGTAAAGGTAAAGGTAATTTTATTTATATATAACATTTTCAGCAACAAGGCAATACAAAGTGCTTTACAGGAATTAAAAGGAAATCCAAACAAAAATAAACCAAAAGAAAGAGCGAAAGAAGAAAAAGCTAATAATGTTGATCTAAAGTAAATAAACTAGATACTCCTATTCAGGGTTGGTAGATAAGTGTAAGTAGGTATCCTCTGGTCTAATTCTTTTTCTGGTTTTTACTGAAGACGCAGTTGTTTCTTACCTCCAGGTTCACCATTATAAAGTTATGTGCCAGTTCTGAGATTTCCTTGGATTCAGCAAATTTGGGCTTCAGTGCTGAAAATGCAACAGTGGAATAATTTAGAAAGAAAAATCACTGTTTTAGTTTGTAATTAAACATTTTTAAATCTTTCTTTTATAAATGTGATGCTTAAAATGCTAACTAAAAACATCCAAATACCTAAACTATGTACAAATGCTTTCCCTTCATCTAGTGCTGAACAATATGGCTGCAACATGTATCACAATAAAAGCATTTCATATCAGTCAATCCCGATAATTATCAATATCAAAGACTATTAGTTTTTTGTTGTTGTTTTAAACATCTTAAATACAGGCAAAATGGTGACATGACCTCTTGTTTTATCCACAGTTGTTTAGTTTTCAGGAGTTATGAGTTACGGTGGTGAAACTTTAAACTGCTGCTGTGTCAGTTACCCAGCAGGCTGTTGCTAGGTAACCAAAGAATAAGCAAGTTGCTAGGTAACCAAAAAGATTCCACCAGCCTTGTTCAGCTGGCAGTGAGCTAAAGTCTTTCCTCTGCCTACATCCCCCAGAATGCAGTGCGGTTCTGGTTCGCAGTTCAGTGAATAATCTATCAGATGTGTTATGTATGTGTCTATTGTGATATTATTTATTAATTGTCAGTCCTAACTTTTCTAACATCTTTTCCAACAGTTTTCTTTTGAAACTATTTCCAACCCTGACTGAATCCCAAAATACAGTTTTTACGTCTCTTTTTTTATTAGTCATCAAAAGACCAGTAGCTGCATTCAACCCATACATCGATTTTACTGCCAATAAAAAATATTCCAGGTTTCCAGTAAAAAAAGGGTAAATTGTTTTATACCTTTACAGGCTCCACACCAGCTCTTGTGGATGATGACCATGACTGGCAGCCCGCTGTCAAAGCAACAACATGAGATCAGAAAAGAGCTGCAACTATATGTAAAAACACTTCTTCTTTTTTAGCAGTAGAAGAGAGGCTATTGTTAATCTGCTCCAGTCTACGGACGTCATAAAGGTGCGGTGCTCCTTACTCTTTTTAGGTCACAGATTAATGTTTGCCCAAAAGGAAGTGGAGCTTCAACTCACCTGGCCTCAGCCTCTTTCTTGCCATCTTCCAGCGTCCTCCAGTGGATATTATCTCCAAATCCTGTTGGAACAAAGAACCGGTGTCGTATTTACACACAGCAGGGCGGGTCTGAGCATCTGAGAACACAACACCGACCTACAACCTTCTACTTTCATACAAGTCTTAAGAACTATTATTTTAGACTGCAGGTTGATTTGAGTTTTAACCAATACCATAGGAAACAGCTCCTTGCTTTGGTATGCAACACTTTCCAAAGCACACTTTAATGCTAAGACTACAACATACTTTAGTTATCGATTATTCTGACGACTAATCGGATAAAGTAAATTGGCACATTCTGCAGATTTTACATTTTTTTTATATAGAAATACATTAAAAGATGCAAGTAATCCTTATTAAAATAAGATTTTATTTGCTTGAAATGCAACAACAAAGCATTGATCAGGATTCATCTCCTGCTAAAAAAAAATACCTCCAACAACATATAGAAAAGCTTCTTCTACACTGTAGAGTGGATCTGTTGATTATTTCTGGATTAATTGATTAACTTTTGGATAGCAAAATCTGCTAAGTACGGGATTTGAAGCTAAAACTACACCACTTGAGTAGAACATATATACAAACAAAGAAGGCATTTTTGATTATCTTAAGTGCACAATGTTTATATTTTAATAAAGTTTGGGTTTAATTACTGCTCTGATTATATCTCACTTTCATAAAATTGCTTTTTTTTGAGTCTGTACTCCAGTTAATGTGGTGACTTTGTTCAGGAAAGACTGTGATTAGCTGCTTCTATTCCCTGGATGGAGACAAAAACAGCCATTGTTCCCAGTAACTTTGTGTTATCTCTTTGTTTTACTTTGTCTAAGAAAGCACCCTCAGGGAAATGCTTATGTGTTCACCTGCGTCTTTTTGTTGGAACACAGACATAGACTTGGCTATTGTTGTCATTAACTCTGTGTTTTCATTTGTTTATCTGTTCCATAGAAAGCGTCCCTGGCTCCCTGCTTCTGTTTTCTAGATAACAGAAGCTGCTTTTAACTAGTTTAATCTTGAAAAAGAAAACAGTTTTTAAGCCTATTGCTGTTATTTTATCTGTTTCTTACGGATCCGACTGGATCTGGTTCTGTTACATGATAGTTATTCTACTCCACTTTCGCCTTGTGCTTTCCAAGGATGGAAAAATACAACTGGGTAGCATATTTAGTTATGTGACTTTTTACAACCTAGCTTTATTTTATTATCATTATTTTTAAAATTCTTATCAAGTTTGACTATCAAATTTAATTTCAGTAACGAAAGTCACTTTTTTAAACGAATATGTTTGTAAATTGTATGTTTTAGAAGAATATCTGTTTTTTTTCCCGTTTTCTTTGTTGAGACAATATTTGTAACTATTACACTGGCAGTACAAACAAGGCAAACCAGAAATACTGCAATTTAATATCTGTCCTCGATGAAAAACAAATATTAAAAAAGCCTGCAAGAACGAACACACTGTGAACACTTTCAATGAAGCTACAAACATATTACCTACTTAAATCAATTTTACTTCAAATATAAACTCACCTCTTCCATTAGCTGCTTCGACAACCTCCTCGAAACACGAAATATAAAGTAAAAACTGCAACAATGAGAAAACTACGATAGAAACTACAGGCGATTGCATTTTGGCTGCCTTTCTTCTCACACAGTTGTTGCTAACACGTTAGCGATCACGACCCGGATGTCCAACCAGAAACGTTTCACAGTAAAAGTTAAGTTTTCTTACGCTGCGTTCCTTTCACCTAGAAAATCAGAACGCAGCTATGAAAATGACGTCACGTCATGTTTTACCGAAGCAAAACCAGTGGGATTTTCTATTTTTTTAACGCTCAGTGAGCAGACCAGCTACAGTGTGTTCCTCTCGCTCCATTTGTAATATAACTGATTTAATCTGTGAGTAGCTCTTGTACAGTGTAATCTGTTTGACTGACACAAGAACAGACAAAAATATGAATGTGAGTTACATTTTTTCCCCTTTTTTCCAGTCATGGCCGAAAACGTATCATAATCTCAAGGTTGACTGTTATGGTTTTTATTTTCCAAGCTAAAATTTGGAATTCCAACATCTGAGTGTAAATTAAACGCACCATTTAAGTTTGGAACCCGCCCCTCAAAGATGCGACATTTGCTTCTTATTGGCCCAGAGCATTTTTCCCCTTTCTCCGAGAACAGCCCACGTGACATCACATCCACACAACCGCGTGCTTCTCTGCGTTCCCTTAGATAAAGTTAAACGAGACAAGGTCATTATAAATCCGGAAAGGCATATGAAAATTTCAATTTAAAAGCTCCAATTGACCCGTGAAAACTGTTAATTGTTTACTTAGTCCATGTGGTTTGATTATGATGTACATTCTACACAGTTCTATTGTATTTTTTTTTTTAAATTATCTTCAAATAATTGGGAATAATAAAAAATAAATAAATGATTGAAAATTTATTTTGGAAATTATAACCGGAAATGAATTGTGCTAGTGCTAACTTATGCTCTAGCCCGTGCTACTTCATTCGTAGCAAGATTTGTTCAACGGACACATAATCCCTTATTACAGGTAAATACGCCGTTTACATTTATTTAAACACCTCATCTGCTTATTCTATCGTTTAAATACTATCGCCAACTTTTAGAGAAGTCAGTATTAATTTGACTTAAATTATTTTGTGTTATTTTTAACCTTAAAGCTAACGTTAGCTCCGTTAAACTCGTTCTAGCAAACTACTTAGCTTAACAGCCGACGGAAATCTTATTTCGAAATAATAAAGTCTACTCAAAATCATTTCATTAAGTCCTAATTACTGAGTTTAATATCAGTGCCATATGAAGTGTTTTCACGTTTCTGCTCAGTCATCATAAAGCAAGTTGTTTGAATACTTGTGTGTTTGTGTGACGTCTGGTTTGGGTTAAGTTTGTTTTGCTTCACAGAACACTATGAATCAAGAGAAGCTGGCCAAACTTCAAGCTCAGGTCCGGATAGGAGGAAAGGTACAGTTTTCACTCTTCTTATCATCTCTCATTTGGAGACCAAATGATTCAGATTAGTTCTGCCTTGGGCCAGTTGTTCTGGTTAAGAAGTGTGTTGGTGTTTGGCACCTTCCACATTTTTCCTCCTGACCTCAGCATTTCTATTGTCAGGCAGAACGTTTTCCCCCTTCATCTGAGGCCTCTGAGGCTTTGGGACAGTTTTTTTTACACACACTAGGTGGCAATATTTGTTATTTCTGGTGTACGCTAACAAGCTTCTTCGATCTGTCATCAGGTTAATTACTGGTCATTTATTTAAATTAAAATTATGCAAGTAAATTATCTAGGTTCACACAGTTTTGTACAAGTAGGAACATACAAATTACAAGACTTCCATGTCAAAACAAGTACTTTAATCTAGAAGAGCAATTAAATATCTTTTGTCATGTATGATTGAATAAGAAATTCTGGAGTAACTTGTCTTCAATTTATTTTTTGCAAATGGCTCTCACCCCAAATAGCAAGAAATTGCCAAATTTTAAAAAGATATTTTTTAAACTATTACTCTGAAATTTCCAGTATATTATCTTGGATAAATGTTTTGTTTTAATTGCTTGGAATATATATGCCCCCTTTTTTATCAGTGAAAATACCTTACATTTTACATTATTGTGAGATTAAATTCTAAAAATATTATCAAAAATTACTTTTGATGGAATTGGCAGCTGGAAAAGCATTTCCTAACGACCCTAAACCAGTAGAACCGTGAATATCATCAGTTAAAACGGCATTTAATTTCCCTCTGGGATTAATAAAGTATATTTTAATCTTAATTGTTTAAATGTAGAAATACTGGTTTTTATTCTGCATGATAGGTCAGACATGCGATGTCACTGCTTTCACAGAATGAAGGGTTAGAACGATCCCAAACACTGATTACTGACCAGGAGAAACAAAAAGACAGCAGTGCAAAAAGATTAAGGAACGTTAAAGCCTATTTGTTATAAATGTAAAAAGATAATGAGAAAGAACTCAATTATGTTGTTGGAAGTCATACACACAGATTCCAGGTTCAGAAATGTAAATCTAGGTGAACAAATAGAAGTTGGATCATTCATCTCAGACAAAATTTTATGTGTAAAGTCTTTGTTTTGCCTTGGAGTAATTTGTCTAGAAAAGTTCACCAACACATTTTGCTCCACCCGGTTCCCCGAAGTCTCAAAGCTTTGAAAAATGATTTTGTAACCCTTTTCAAACTTTCAGTGATTTTTGTATTTGATTTTTTGTTAAATATCTTGAGATTGGATCATAATGTGTTGGTTTTTCAGGTGTTTTGAGACCTACATGATGTTTTTGTACAGGTTCTGTTTTAAGTGATTAATTGTTCAGGTCTGCCAGTAATTAGGATTATTAACCTTGAATATGGTTAATAATTCAATTTGTGATTTACTTGTTGATTGAAAATAATTTTTCTTTTTCTTAATTTTGAACACTTCCTGTTTCTTTCGACTATTTTGCTTATGAATGCATAAAAACCACAGTGTTGGTTTTAAAATTGCCATTGTGTCTTTTCGGCTAGTCTGCTGTGGTTGGGATTATTTAATTTTTTAAGTGTATTGGATGAGAAGTGAGGTTAGATGATAATTTTGCACACTTGTTTATCAATAAAGTGTTCCAAATGTTTTTCACAAAGTCTTTGTTGTTTTTAACAATGTTAAAAACAGAATATGTCTTTGAGTTCAGTATGCAGTCTAATCCTTTTTTTTTTTATATCACCTGTTCCTGTCTCAGGGGACGGCCCGCAGGAAGAGAAAGGTTGTTCACAAAACAGCAACAGCTGACGACAAGAAACTGCAGGGCTCTCTGAAGAAGCTGGCAGTGAACAACATAGCAGGAATAGAGGAGGTCAGCAGTCGGCTGCAGCGTCTTTTCTCTGTTTTGATATGTTTTGTCTCAGAATCCTGAATCTTTTATCAAGTGTCGTGTCAGAAGACGTGAGGGAGGATAAAAGCCTGACTAAAGTGTTCCCCAGTCGTTTCACCATCCGCTTTATTTTTAGAGAGCTTTCAGAAAACACAAAGTACAAAAATGAAAAGCGCAACTCCTCAAATGTATTTGGTGTTAAAACAAACAGACTGTTGCTCTGATTTATTCTCAGGTCAGGATAGATGCTCTAATCCCGACTTTCCCTTTTTTTAAGGTGAATATGATCAGAGACGATGGGACGGTGATTCACTTCAACAACCCCAAAGTTCAGGCTTCGCTGTCGGCCAACACCTTCGCCATCACAGGCCACGCCGAGACCAAGCAGCTGACGGAGATGCTGCCGGGCATCTTGAGCCAGCTGGGGGCCGACAGCCTCAGCAGCCTGCGCAAGCTAGCAGAGCAGTTCCCACGGCAATGTAAGAGCCAACGCTAAGAGCTGGGGACACACCGATTACAGTTTTCTGGCTGGTCACTGATCTTTAAATCTTTTGCCGATTCAGATTTTTGTCTGAAATGTTGCTAGATATAGCAAGAAAGCTGCTGAGTTGGCAACAGAGGGGCGACTATTGTTAACTACAAACGTTCAGAAATGAGCTGGTGGGCCGGTCTGTCGGTCAAACCTGTCTCTGCAGAGCAGAAGAGGATAGTGGATGATTTTTAGACCTTTGCTGAGGTCGATAAGATCGATGCAAGTATCGGCCGATCTCCCAAAATTAAGGAAATCGACAACTCTACTAAATGCATATTTTTATTTTTTGCTTGCATATCTGCAGCAGTTGCTAGGTCTGTAACAAAAAAATTGCTGAACAATAAATTGTTCCAGAAATTATTGAAATAAATGATAATATTGTTGTTCTGAGAGCATTTTCAACTATAAGTTAAACCTCTCAAAGACCAACAAACTTTAATTATGTAAAGAACAATTAACACTGGAACTGGAAGATATTTTAAATATCTAAAATAAAACACAACAACCAAAAATAAAAATAATAACCACACACAACAGAAACCTTAAATAAAACTCATTATGAAGTCTGTAAACAAAATTGCCTTTAAAAAAATATGAATCACCAAAATGGAAATTATTGCGCTTATTTTAATTTATCATGTGATAAATTATTAATTGCTTATTGCAATATGCATGGTATTATTATTTTCTGCACATTTTCAGCTCATTTTCAGATGGTTTAATTGAAGTTTTTGATGAGGGAAAAACTTTATAAGATAATAAAAGTCAATTTTAAAACATTTTTTGGCAAATTATACTTTGCTGAGCAGAAACTGAAAGTTCCTAGCCACAGCTCCAGAATCTTAACATCATTAAGTAGAACTAAACTAATTTAAATGATGTGTAAATTAATTTTATTAAACAAATTAGATTAGAGAGGGATATTAAGAAGAAAGAAAGGAAGTGTCAAACACGATTGTTGTTATTTTATTTAATTAGATGACGCCTCCTTGATTGCTGATTTGGAAAAAATAGGATCTGAGCGTTGAGACCAAATAATTAACGTTTAAAGTGAATCTTTTCCCTCGTTTCTCAAACAAACATCCTGCAGACACAAAGCAGACTCTACCAGCTGGTTTTGGATGAATTTGGACAAATGTGAACTTTCTAGACCTTCAAGCTTTTGCACATTTTTTTTGAAGACAAACTTTTGCATTTTATTTGTGTAGGGTCTCTGAATGGCCCGAGGAAAAATTCAGCTGACCTTAGCGAACCTCCATCTGCAAGAAAAGCAGAGAAAAATGTTTAAAGATTGTTCAGAAGACGATTTAAAGATTCCAAAACAAACCTAGAATGATATCTGAGTGATAGTTTCCGTCAGTCAGACTTTGGATTCCAGAATCTCCAGGAATATTTGGTTACATCATTTTATTCCTCACAACCTAAAGAGACGATCATGTTGTCAAAAAGCTGCACAGATTTGTTTAGTTTTTTATTTTTTGTAAAAGAAAAACAACAAAAAATAGACTTGTTTTGCATTGAATTAGTTCTCCAATTAACAATTATCTCAGTAATCTATTGATTATTTTGACGATTAATCAGGTAAGAAAATGTGCACATTCTGCAGATTTTTCTTCTAATCATTATAAATATATTAAAAGATACAAATAAACAATTAGCTTTTTTTAATAATAAACATTTTATCACCTTAAATCTAATAACAGCATTACTTTACTGTACGCTTGATCATTTGTAATAAACTATCTGCAGCTAAAAATACTTTATGTGAAAAGATCAGCTTTTTTATCAATTGTTTCATAACTGGATAGGAAAAAGGTGATTAATATGATATTTTTATATAGAGAGAGACAATTTGAAGCTAAAACTGCAACTTTATGAGTTCTGGGTAGAAAATATTTATAAATAAATATAAATGTGTATATTTTTTTGTACAGTTTTGGCTTAATTGCTGGCATGTCTGTGTATTACTGTTAATGATTAATTACTAAATTAGTTTATTTCAATAATTAATTAATTACAATTAATTGTTTCAGCCCTACATCGAACACTTAATTGTAATTTTAACATTTTTGCTTGTTGTTTCTGCAGCAATGGAGCTGAAAGCCGTGAAAGAGGAAAATGCAGAAGAAGAAGACGACGATGTACCAGGTAGAGATTCAGACAATTTACAGCAAATTAAGAAACTAAACAACTTGAGACGTAGAGAATTAAAATTAAATCTCTTTTAGTTTCTTCTTAGCATTCAATTGCTTTCAACGCGTCATTTTTTCTTTTACACCTCACAGATCTTGTGGAGAACTTTGATGAAGCATCCAAAAATGAAGCGAACTGATGACATTCTTCTTCTTCTTCTTCTTCAGCCGGATGTTTTGTGTATCTATTTTTTTTTCTCTTTTTTTTAAGTTTTGCAGACTTGCAAAGGTCATTTCCTCTGGTGGGGAAACTGTTTAAGGTGCAGTGCATCACCTACAGATAAGTGAATCATTTAGTGTCGACGTTCTGCAGAAACAGAAACATCATATAAACAGTTTTGGTAGAAATGGAGACACTCAAACGACTCACAACTACTTAGAAAATAAGCTTCTGATGTGATGAAACAGCTGGTATTTAAGAGATTCTTTAAATGATGACTAAAGTTAGTGAATGATGTAAGTAGCGTCATAACAAGGATTGTGAATTTAATAAAACCATTTTGGGCTATTAATGTTTCCTTTTTATTACTCTTATTTTATCCAGCAGAGCATATTTCCCTTAACTTGTTTTTAAATTTAGCAAAAATATTCAGATTTCTCCGCTTTTCCCATGTTTTCATGTTACAACTAAAAAACTTAAGTGTTTTTTTTTTCTTGTGGTTTACAAAGTTTATTTAAAAAAAATTAAAGTTAATGTTGCTTTTGTATTAAGCTCCCTTTAATCCGATGCCTGCCAATAAAAATTTTCTTATTGGTGTAATTTAGTCTCAGAGTTGGGTAGCAACTAGTTACTTTTACTTGAGTAACTTTAAAAAATGTACTTTTGGGAGTATTTTTATTACGTTGTACTTTTTACTTTAACTTGAGTAACTTTATTATAAAGTATTTGTACTCATACTTGTGTAAAATTTCTGAATTTTCTACCCACTGAATGGAAAAACAAACATGTCTTAACCAAAACCTCACTAGGCACAGACACACCTGCAGATTTTGTTAAAAGTTTCATAAGTTTTTTAATTTAAGAAAATGAGTTGGAAACATTTTCTTTTGCCTGATTTTGATATCTTTTGTTACTTATATGAATTATTGTAATTTTTGTGCTTAAAATACCAACATTTTCACTTAACTTTACATTTTGGTTTGTCTGAGTGTGTAATTTTTAAGTATTAAATTATTGATAATTTGATCAGTTACACAGTAGTTGAGCAAACTTTTTACCAAATTATTTTTTTTGACGACTACATTTTACTTTTACTCTGCATCCTGAAGATCAGAAAACACAGCAGAGATGGAGATGTGGAGAAATTTAAAGCAGGGTTAGTGTAGTAAGCAATAAAACAAGCTTTGGTGGAGGCAGCATTATGCTGTGGGGATGTTTCGTCCTTCAACAGGAAAGTTGATGGAGCAAAATGCAAAAAAACTTGGATGAAAACTTTCTTCTTGCACTTGAATTTATTAAGCAACATTAGAATAAAAAGTTAAAATATTAATAATTTAGCACCCTAATAATGTACATAGAATTTATTGTCCAACACTGGAGGAAATGTAGGTGCAGCAGCAGTAAAATGACATCACATCAAGGCATAAAGTTTCACAAATATAAAAGAATTTAAATATTTAACAACAAACAATTAGAATGATTGTAGTAAAGGCAGAATTACAACACGATTTACTGTTTTCACAGCCTGCCTCTAGGATTGTGATAATAAAAGAGCGAAAATGACAATAAAATGATTTATAAATGCTAATTTGAAAGAGGAAGGCTAACAGTGTCTGAATGGCTTTTACACAACACATCCTGTTTCATTGATCATCTCTCCGTATTAATGCTGCATCCTGCTGATCAATGGCTCCGTCCCCAGAGAGGCCTGACTGAGTATGACGGTTACTGAATGACTCATTTTTTATTGTAGCTTTTTCTTTCTGGCTCCTGGAGCGGGACGGAGCTGTGGATCCGCCCCGGGCGGCTCACACCACCTCACCTCCCGCCCTGCCTGGGCCGACATGTCCCTGCTGCTGCTGCAGCGGCTGGACCCAGGAGCAGAGAGCGGGGCTGCGGGGAGCAGCAGCCTGAGCTGCCCGAGTCAAGTTAGGCAGAGAACCGGCATCACAACCGGAAGTCAACCTCAGACACCTACACAATAAAAGCACGAAGGATTTCGTAATACCGAAATCGATCCTAATTTTTTTGAATCGCAAGATTAAAAAACACATTTTATTGCGCACACTCAAAAAGTACTCAAAAAATTGCACTCAAGTAAGAGTAGTGTCCCATCCAGGAAATTACTAGAGTAAGAGTAAAAATGTATTAAAGTTTACTCAAGTACTGATCAAATTATCAATAATATTTAAAAATTACATAATCAGACGGACCAAAATATGAAGTTAAGTGGAAATTTTGGTATTTTAAGGACAAAAATTACAAAATTAGGCAAAAAAAAAAAAAAAATTCCAAATCAGTTTTTTCAATAAAAAAATAAAATAAAACAAATATGAAATTTCCACAAAAACTGTAGTGTGTGTCTGTGTCTGGTGAATTTTTGATTAAATCATGTTTGTTCTTCATTCAGTGGGTGGAAAACCCAGAAATTTTACTCAAGAATGAGTAGTGGTACTTAATAAATGGCAAAAATACTCCTAAAAGTTTGTTTTTAAAAAAAAGTTACTCAAGTAAATCTAATTGAGTAAATGTAACCAGTATCCAATTCTGCGTAGAGTACATTTTACAAAAGCTTTCATTGCATCCAGAAAAAATTAAAACACTTGTATTAATATTAAATGGAGATTAGAAATTTTCCAAAAGTAAAAGCCATAACTTTATTACGCTGTATTATACAATCTTTAGATCTGGTTCTTGCAATATTGTTTTACACCCCTAACAGATTATGACCATTTTGTTTTGTAAAAAGGATTTTCCCATTAAAGACGGTAAAAGTACAGCTGTTTATAATATTAGGAAAAAGTCGTTAATACTCAGAGTTGGGTAGTGAATTGTTACATTTATTTGAGTAACTTTTTGGAAAACAATGTACTTTTTGCAGGAGTATCACTATTATTGACTAACTTTAAGGTTTGCTACGCCTACTTGAGTAAAATTTCTGGATACTCTGTTGGTAACTTTACTGAATGATGAGCAACATTGTTTAAACCAAAAATTCACCTGCCAAAGACACACACACTTGCAGTTTTTCTTAAAGATTCTTTATATTTTTTAATTTAAGGAAACTGATTTAGAAAATTAATGTGTCTTATACCTGATTTTATTATTTCTATCAATTATTTTAATTTTGATTTGTAAAATACCAAAATGTACACTTATCCACAAATGTCTGGATTAAATGAACTCTTGGTTGCACTGGAGGGGGTCGTTGTAAAGGGGGTCTGAATAAAAATGTGCATAATACTTTCACTTAATTATTTATGTTGGTGTATCACACAAAATGAAAAAACAAAAGCTATTATTTTGAAAGGTAAAACCGGAAGTTGGAGGTGTCCATTTTGGAACTTGTAACATTTCTCCCTATTTTCCCAGTATTGAATCTTTGGGGGGTGGGGTGGGAGGAGGAATCCTCTGCACAACTACGGCAGGATAACGGCTGTACTTTTCGAGTAGTGCTGTTCGGGTCGAGCAGACGGCGGAGTCGGAGAGAGTCTAAACGGGGAGACTCAAAAATAGCTTCCAAAGGCGATTAGCTATGACGGGAGGAAACACTGGGTCTCCGCGGGAATCTACGTAAAAATAAGAGGATGAGGATTCCTCCGGTGAGTAACTGGATTTGTTTTCATGGCATTTCGCAGCTCTGCTTAGCCCCTCTAACCGCCATTGCAACGGCAACTCGGTGTTAGGAAAGTGAGTGGACGGTGTTGGTGGTAATTCTTTTCTCTTTTTTTTCCGTTTTTTTGTAAAGTGTGAGGAATCCTGAGAAGGTTCCGTTAACGGTCACTGATTTCTACGCCAATTACACAACACGCTCTGCGCGGCGTTTCGAGCTGTAGCTGTAGCGCTAGCAAATGGACAAATAAATGTAAAAAAATAAAGGAGAACGCCTCCATTTGATATCGGGTTTAAGTTGAGCCGTTTTGAGGCAACCATTATAACCGGAATCCAACAACCTGACCGCCGAGTCGGTGGCGGCGTGAGTGTCCGCGCGAGCAGCGAGCTTCTGCCGTCACGCCGCGCACGACTGGCCGCTGAATCACCGGAGCCGTTTAACCCAACCGCTTCATCTGCTGTTTGTTACCCCAGATTAACGAGCCGAATTATAATTTTCGCTCCTGATTTAAGTCACATTTTGTGGGTAAACTTATCGGTGGCCTTTTCTCGTGTCGCGGTGGGAACAGATGTGAATAAAGTCAGCTAAAGCTAACACAACACAGCAAGTTCTGGCAACAAACTGCAGCGATTTCCTTCAAATCTGCGTCGATGTAGCCCGGCAGTTTTATTTTCCACCTGTTTACCTTTGCTACCTTTGGAAGATTTTTATCCAGAGATGCAGGGTTTGGCCTGCAGGCACAGCTACAGTGTCACTTCTGGTTACATAACCCCAGCTAATGGTCACCTATGCGCTCATAAGAGTTGGGCTCCTCCGGTCATCAGGCTGCTGCTGAGGTCAACATGTGGAGTTATGAATAAACACGACCTAAACCAGAGCCTACTTTTATTGTTTCCATTTATTCAGACATTGAAAAAAAGTCCATTTTAGACAGAGGAGAGTCTGGAAAGTATGAAAGTTGATTTAACTGCTTTCCGCATCTGCTTAGGGATGGAAATAAAAGAAAATATGTGCATTTACTTTGCTAACATCTCTGTCTTTTTATGGATGCGTTTATGTGTCCATCCATCCATAACAATATTTATTTGTTGTGTCCCAAAAGTTTGCAAGTTGGGGCGCTTGAAAACTTTGCCTAAAAATGATAATCATCTTTTTATTTATGGATCTAACATAATATATGCAGGTTTTTAATAGTTTTTCCTCTTTTGTTGTGGAATAAATGCAGTGAATTTCCAGAATAGAAGATGGCTTTTGGATCTATTTATACATCTGAGAGCAGAAAATGTATTTATTCAGTTTTTTGTTGCTATTTTAATTTTTTAAAAATTTTTTTTTTTTTACAGTTTAACATTTTTCTTTGTTTTAAAGTAGAGATGCACGATATATCGGCACTATCAAAGGTATTGGCCAATATTTGTCATTTCAAAATAAAAAAAAGTTTTATAATTTTTTTAAATCACTGGATTTTTTTATCGGTCCGCTAAATAAAACTGATCCAATATGAACAACCAATATTTATTTTTATCTTGTTGCCATCTGTTTCTGTGCTTTTTATTCTCCAAAGTTGTCAAAACGGCAGAGAAATATGTATGTGTGATATCGGCACATATCGGTAGTCGGCCATAAAATCAATATTAACATCAGATGTTGATATTGGTCCAAATTATTTTGGTCTACCAGGTCATGTTTGGATGTTTGCAGTTTACAATAGAAACCCCACTGTTATATACTCAATGAATTTCTTGCTACTTTTAGCAACATTTCAGACAAAAAAAATCTGAATCAGCAGGTCAGGCGTTTTAAAGATTGTTGATCTGCGATCGGCCAGGAAACTGCGATCGATGCACCGCTAATACTTTTTTAGCAAAGTTTTCTACACTGAACTGCTGCCCATCTCTGTTTCCTGAACTAACTGGCAGTTCTTTCAGGACATGAAACATAAACTGGATATTTGATGAGGCTTTCTGCTGTCGCAAGAGAAGGTGATACCCAACCTCCATCTTCAGGTGGTTTTGAAAACCCAGAGGGGCTCATTGAGTCGAGTGATCCGGCAGGCGCCCATCTGAAGACAGGCTGTGGTGTGTTCAGAGCGTCCCCAGATGTAGGTTACTGTACGCTTTCAGAAATTATTACAAGGCTCTACCTGATGGCAGCTCGTCTCCCAGCGCCGCCTTTATTGTCTGGAGGTGGTTAAAGTAGATCAAAACCTAAAGCGGAGAACTCGTAATCACTCCTGACAGTTGCTGTGAAGCAAAGCAACTCTCTCTACTTCTATCTTTTTTCTCTTCCTTTTAAAAATTCAGTGGCTTTAGCTTTCCGACCCCACCTGTCTGAGCTAAACTGTAGTGGCGTGTTCTCCTGTTGTGCATTTTGCTTTAATTTCCCGCAAACACAAAGTTTCCGTGGGACAGAGACGGACAACTCCCAGCGTTCTCCAGCATTACATAATCTGCTTGTCACTCAGTCATGAGACGGCGTAGTTAGAAAGTGATGTCAGGCCATTCTTAAATGGAGGAAGTGATCGCTTGAGGTTTCCTCTATCCACCCTCAGTCGCCGTCGTCTAGCCTTGTTTGGATCTAAAAGCGCTGCTTGGCAGGATGTGAACTTGCCGACCCGGCATTTCTGTTGCTTTCGGGAAAAGTGTAGGACAGATACTGAAGTATGGAAGCTAAACGCCTGAATCGCCATCATTTTGTTTGTCGTTCATTTAATCTGCTACTTTATTTCCTTCCTCCCAGTTACTTGTCCGCACTGCAAAAACACAAAATCTTATTTTGTCTAGTTTCTAGTGGAAATATGTTAATACGCTTGAAATAAGTCAAAACTAACTTACAAGTAACTTTTCAGCAAGAGATAGCAGCGTGTTTTATGTCAATAATTCCTTAATATTGTTGAAAAATTACTTGTTCCATTGACAGATTTTCACTTATAACAAGACATTTTTCTCATGTTATAAGTGAAAATGCAGATGATGAGTGAATTTGCATTAATAGTTAGAATTGCTTCTTCCTGTAGAGACTTTGTATTTTATCGTACTTTGTTTTGACTGTCAGAATTTACAAACTAATGTACATAGTACCATTTTATAGCACAACCAAGTAACTATGTTTTCTTCAGTTGATATAAAAATGCTGTATATATCTAATATGACTTAAAATAAATGTTACTTTGTGATTTAATGCCTTGAAACTCTCTTTCTGAAACTCCACCTTCAGGAAGTCATCACAACAAGTCTTCTTTATTTAAGTTTTTACCAGCTTTTCTCTGAGAAGTAGCTTGTATAATGAGCTCAGCAGTTTCACTAGATGTTTGCTAATTGCTGCTGGCTAGTCTGAAGGAGCTGCTCTGTGAAGCAGAAGCTCAGAAACTTGGAAACTGCTTCTCTGAGGAGGAGCTGCGTCTCGAAGGCGGGGCTAGGTCCACCCAGGCGTTTTGCACAGCTGAATAGTTGCCATGCAGTTTAAAGGATTTCTCAAACATGCACAAAACACTCCAATATGTTAATGTAATAAAGAAAAAAATACAAAAAGTATGATTGAAAGGCCCAGAAAAACTGTAATCACTGGTCATCCTGGGCTGACACAAGTCTATCTGATTTTCTAATGCGGTGATGTCTGCAAAGATGTTGCTCCAAAATCAGCCAATAAAAGTCCCAGAAGAAATGCATCAGGACTTCATCATCATCATCATCATGCTGCTATTCACATCTTTCTTTACTCCCTCTGAAAGCCTCCACTCCGTTGCCTTTTTAAGACATGTCTGAACAACAGAATGAAAGTAGTGTAAGAAAAGAATAATTGAGATCATGAATTAACAGTTATTTTTTTGAAGGACAGGTTGAACATTCTGAACTTTTCCAGTTTTTATCCAGATAAAAAGTAAAATCACAACAAACTGAGATGTTGCATTTGTTTTCCACAAATGCAAAATAATTTAATTTTTTTGCATGAATTTCCACAATAATTCACAAGAAACTGGAGGGACTAATTGATGCAATTTGACAGTAAACAGATAAAAACTGCTTTGAATTGATTGATAAAATAATATTTAAGTACATTGTTATCTTGACGATTCTTCTTCTGAGTCCAGAGGACCGCATTAAAAGCTATGGCGAGCCAGATTTGAGTTTGACACATTAGTCTTTAACAGTTAATTTTTGTTTTTATCTTGTAATTTAAATTGTACATTTGTGGATGTTATTGGTTGTAATTGTACCTTTTGCACAATGCAGTCTTCAAACATCGCCATCAGACTTTTTCCCTTGAAAAGTGTCAGGTTATGAAGTGTTTTCTTTGTTTTTTTCTGTATAAATGAATTTTTCCTCACACAATGAAGGAAACATTCATTGTGTGAATGTTTCCTTGTGAATGAGAGTCAGTTTCTTCAGAAACCAGATGAAACTGACTCTCTTGCTGAGATTATTTCTGCGCTTTTCCTATGTGCTGCTGTTGTCAGAATTTGTCTAATTTTTGTAAAATAAGACCACGTTGTGGCAAAAATAAAGCCTAAAATAAGGAAAAACGGAACCTAATGTGGAATATTTGGAGAATCTCCTTATGATCCGTCTTTCTAAGCAGGCTGCTGAGAAATCAGACTACTACAGCTCTCTTTAATACTTTATAAGCAGAATAATTTGCAGGGCATTTATTCTTAATTTGTCTAGAGATTGTGTCCCGTCTTAAGAGTTTAAATTAACTTGAGGCCAAATGAGTGGCTTACTGACCCAGATTCTGGCTGCTTTTATCGGGTTTTTTGATTTGTGGGAACAGAAGTTGGAATTAAAAACATTCATTTACTCTAATGAGACTCACAGCAGTAGGTTTGGATGTAGATATCATGACTTGGTTTTAGAAGGAAATTATAAAGTACATAGGAACAAGGCAGGGAAAATATTGTGAAATAAGTAAAATAGCATTTATAGCATGAGGACCTTGGTGTGTGTAAGGAAATGAGTGTGTTTCCCAGTCAGGAAACAGAAACAGGAAACGGTCTTGTTCTGACAGCATGGAGCTAATGAACTGTTTTGGCATCTTGGTTGGTCTGAGTTCCCTCGTTGTTTATGGCCCGTCTCATTTCATTTGGCAGTCATGAGAGCTTTTCCAGTCAGGTGGGATTCCTCACATCGCAAAAACACAAAATCTTACCAAGTATTTTTGGTTTAGTTTCTAGTGCAAATATCTTAATATGTTTGAAATTAGACAAAACTAAGTTGTAGATATCTTTTCTGCAATATAATATCTTGTTATAAGTGTTTAGAATTTTTTTTGTAAACATTTAAAAAAACAAAACAAAACAAGAAAAGCTCAAAATATTGATATACTTTGTCAACATATTGACAAAGTAAGGGAGGAATGTTGTTTTAATATTGAAAGAAAATTAAATCTCTATTTGGAGCATGTAGAATATCCGAGAAAAGAATAACATAATTAAGACGAAAACAAAAAAATATCGGAATAATGAAACGTGAAAAAAATTCATATCCAGTTTGAAAAGAGTAGAAAGAAGACAAAACTTATTAAATCCCACCACCAATTGTCTCATCTAATTGTTACTCCATGTCACAGTTTCAATTCTTTCCAAATTATTGTGGCAGGCCTAGTCATCCGTGTTTTTGAGTTAAGAAATATTTAAAGTTGACGAGAAATTTGAAAATATAATTTCATAGTTATGCATTTTTGGAAGACTGGAAGATTAATACCTAAACACCAACTATAAAGTCTTAAAAAAAGGCAATATTTTTAAAAAACAACTAATAAATTAACAATGCTAAGCCTGGTGGGAGCACAAATAAAGCCTGGTGGCCCGCCAGGCTTATAATACGCTGAGGGAAACCCTGATATCTTTACAATTAATTTCTTATGATGCAGTCTACACCATATTTATTGTCTACAGTCTCGTGCTACATTCACATTTAAAGGAAATATATTCACACAACAAAAATAGCAAACGTTAATGGTGTTTTAATGAATCATATTATCTGTAGCTTTAAATGCTAATATATTTTATGAGACCCAGCTGGACTCACACATTGAGAGCAGCTTTACTGCGGTGGAAGCTACTCTTGAAATTCTTCTTTCCTTTCACTTAAGCCACCAATGAGTTTACAAGTCTAAAAATACAACTCTGCCATGCACTTTGGCTAGAGATGCATTATTCAGCACCTCTGCAGAGTAATTAAACCGTAATTAAGGTTGCGCTCCTGTCTCCACGGAGTTGCATCTTTGTGTGTTTTGGGTGTATTCAGACCGTTGTGGTGCAGGACCGCTTCGGTTTAGAAGGAAAGGCTTCAGCTGAGGTCAGCAAGAGCAGAACTTTGGCTCTGTTCAGAGAATGCCAACGTTTCCCTTTGCTTTCCTCAAACTGCATCGACTTGACTGGTGGATTTCAGCTTTAGACTGTCATGGAAAAGTGAACTGACTTTATCCATTCAGTTAAAAAGTGAAACTCCTGCATCCTATAGATTTATTACACTAAGACTGATACACATTGTTTAATAATTACACACTACAGATAGGCACGATGCAATAAATCTAAATAAAACTAACAGCGTGATAAATCAAAATGAGCTCAATAATTTCTATTTGCATGATTTATTATTTTTCTCTTTTCTCTCTAACAAAAATTGGATGACAAAAGTCTTCGGTCTGTTCTGATCTCTACTAGCTGCTTTTTTTTTAAGTTACAGAGACTTCATAATTAATTTTATTTGTTGTTTCTGTTGTTTTTTCTTTATTTTGGATATTTAAAATGTCTTCCTGTTCCACACTTAAATGATATTAAAACCGAAAGTTTACTGATCTCTGAGAATGTGGTCTTATACCATTATTATGCCATTGCCATTATATTACTAGAAAATGGTCTCAAAAACAATATTATTGTGTATCGCAATAACTTCTGAGACAATTTATCGTCCAGCAAAATTTGTTATTGTGACAGGCCTAGTTGTAAGCAGGGAAAACTCAAATTACAATTTAATGTAAGAGCAAAAAAAAGCTTTTTTAATAATCAAGTATTGTGTTATGGCGGAAAACCTCATGGGAAAGACAGTCATCAAGAAACGCAAATGTAAAACACGGCAATTAAAATTAAAAAATCACTTTTTGCGAGAGAGTTTTTCAGCAGTATAAAAATGAGTTTATTTTGCAAAATTTAATATTCCAGTTTTCTTAAAAAGTGTATATTCCATTTTCATTCTCTGCAAACTATAATCATTAAAATGAACAAAACTTGAAATACTTCCACAGGTGTCCCTCCAATTTACTCCAACGTTTTGAATTAACCTATCAGAAGCTTGCAAACCCATGACAGCATCATCTGGGCTTTCCTAAATTATTTAAAGGCACAGTAATATGTATGTGAATTATTTGTCATTTTGCAAATTGAAATAATTTTGGGTAATCAAGGAATGTTTAGTCTAATTTAATACCAGGCACTGACTTTATTTTCTATATTCATGTGAATATTGGTTTTCAACTTCATTGATGAAAGTGAATGACAGTTGTTGTGCATTATTTATGTATCAATTCACTTCTTTTTCTTTTTATAATGCAAATATCTGCTCACACAGTAGAAGATCTGTGTAATAGTCATTTGTTATAGAGAACAAATGACTATTTGTTCTCTGTAACACCAATGCTTAGTGGAAAACCTGATTGACATTTCAAACGTGTTGCGCAAACATGTTATTTAATTGCTTGCAGTCAGAAAACTCTCCTGAATCATTTTTACAGTCACAACAATCCGCCTCCAGCTCCAGAGAAACACTTTAGATTTAACTGCATGTACTTCAGCAACTAGTCCAAAAACCTACTGAGATTAAACGCTCAATAAATATGCAATTTATCACCTTCTGTGATTTTCTGTCTAAGGGGGATAAGTTTAGCTGCAGCCTGAAGTGATTTCTGATCTGTGTGAACATGTTCAATAATAATGTCATTGTACCTGAAAGCGTCCTGGGCTTGTTGTTTCTTTTGATGCTTAAAAGTTCTGAGTCTGGCTGAAACTAGGACCTGGAAGTCTTAGAGGCCATGTGGCTGCAGAGTATTGTTTGTCTGGTGTAATCCTCGTTCGCCCCTCCTGTCCTTATGAGAACGACCCTGAAGATCAGCCCGACTGTTACTCATCTGCAGCTGCACTCACACAGTCTCATCCCGTCTCCGCTCCAAGGTCTTAGCGTGATGGAGGACAGTCTGGGCAGGTTCAGCAAGCCTCGATTCAGATGTCAAGCCTCTTTTTCCATTCATGACTCTGATTGCTTTGTCAAGGTCGGAGCGGTGATGGCTGATACCGTACGAGGAGCTGCAGCGCACGTGACGAGCCAGTTGATGTGCTGTCAGTTCGAGTGTGTGTCCTTAAAGGGAAGTGTTATGTAAAATCGACTTCTTTGAGCTTTATATTATGTAACTGCTTTAATTCGTTCATGCATGTTTGATGAATCATTTAGTTTTCTATAGATCAGTCATACACTCTCCATAAACTTAAAACCACCAACATTTTCCATAAAATCTCCAGCTGTATTTTAAGAAAAATGTTAGTAGAGACAAACCTAAAGATGGGCCTCCTGTGTTTTAAGTAGAGGAGCACCGATGTAGCGGCCAGACGATTTCTCATTGCCGATTTCCTTAATTTTGGGAGATGAGTGATCGGCCGATTTTTACAAGTGAACCCAATCTTATCCACCATTCTCATCTACCTTGGCAAAGGTATAAAAATGTCACCCCACTGTTGCCAGCTCAGCGACTTTCTTGGCATATTGAGCAACATTTCAGACAAAAAAATTGGCATTGGCCAAAATCGGCATCGGCAGGTCAGGCTTTTTAAATATTGGTAATCGGCGATCGGCCAGAAACTGACTTAGTTTTGCCAATTGTTTTGTTCTGGATGGAAGATATTGGTTGTGAATCTTTTGGTTTTTGTGCTACTGGTGGGTCTTCTGTGGACTAGACCTGCTGGGTGGCATTCCAGTCCTCTTCCATCAGTTTGTCTTGCCAAAGCTTTTGGCTCTTTGGTGTTCATCTAGTAGTTTCTCTGCAGCATTTTGCTCTGCGATCCTGGAGTTTGGAGACTTCTGTTGAGAAGAAGCTGTGTTTTCATTACAAATATGGGCAAAAGTTTGTAGATATTCCGCTAATGATGAAAAAATACAATTTTGCAATTGTGGTGTTTCAATTGATCAATAAACTTAATTAAAATCACACGTGAATAAGTTTGTTCATGTGATAATTAGAAAAACATGCCGAGCCGCCATCCGTCTACCACTTCCTGTCATCTTCCTCGTCTTTTCTGTCAGTAGTAACATCCGGCTGTTGATGACATGGCTCCTGTGATGTGAAAGAAATGTTTCTGTTAATGCTCTTTGTTAAAAATCAACAATAAGAATTAGTGTTTCTTTTGCAGTACGACTGCCGTCATGCCGTCTCATCCTAGCGCAAAAACCTTATTGGAAAATGTGAGATTTTGGTGAAATTATTTTTCGTAATTCCAACTTGGGCAATTCTGTGGTCAATGAAAACGCAGCTACCGACCAAAGTGATGTGAAATTTAGATGCACCATCATGTCAGAACCAAATCTTTTATTGCAAACCTAATTCTAAACCTCTGAATATATATTTTCTAAATCTTGTAGAGCTGCAGGGTGCGGTAACATTACTCACAGAGCTGGTTTAGCAAACAGCTGCAGGTGTTGCAATAAGAGTTGAGGAAGATCTCTAAAGGTGTTTTCCTCCATCAGGTGTGGGCGCTGGCGCTTGCCAGACTGGGTGAAGGCAGATCTGAGAGCTGAAGAAAAACCCACCACCTGGGGCTGCAGAGTAGGACCTCCTTGCAGGTGAGCATCTCCATTTAATTCATTGTTGTTCAGCCAGGATTGTGTAGGAAAGTGCAAATATAGTTTCCAGCCATAAAACTGTCTGTTTAGAGTAACTGCTGCAGTGTTTTTATCCTTGATGCATGGCAACCTAGAAAACAGAGGATAGTTGGCAGTGCAGAGTGAGTACACAGTATTAACTTTAGCTGTAAATCACACAGAGATATAGGATTAACAAAGCTATTTTACTGTTTTAGATAAGTTCACTCTCCCTCCACAAGCAGACTAGGTCATAAAAGGTCACAAACATTTTGTTTTTTACAGCATATTAATGGAAAATTGAGTGGAAAGCAGAGCTGGACGGTAAATGGATCCTCTCGACTAATCAATTTATTTGTTTTTTTTTTTTTTCACCGATTCACTTGTTGGGTTTAAATAGTTCAGAGTGATGTCAGCACGCCCAGAGCCGCCATCTTTCTTGACAAGCATGTTTTACAGCTGCTGTTTATTTGGACTTTGAATTCAGGTATACTCTATGAAATGCAAAGGTCAGGATAGGGTTTTTATCTTATTTATTTATTTACTTTTTATAGAAAATAAAGTCATTATGATGCTGGAATAAAGTTGAAATAGTATGAAAATAAAGATCAAACCTTTGTCTTTAAATATATCCTACCCAGAACTCCTCAAGTGGTGGCATAGTTTTTTTAAATTTTTTTTACCCGGTTCAATTTCTGTATAAAAACGTTTTCTATCCAACTGATAATCTGTTAATTTTAAAAAAATAATCAATGGCCCTACACCTTATTGTTAAGTGTAGGTATATATATATTTATGCTGCATGCTTTTCTACACAAGCGTTCACTAAAGGAATGCTCTGTTTGTACATTTTAGGCAATAAAATGTTTGTTTTCTTATTTAATAAAATTGAATTATTTGTAAATGTGCATGTCTTAATGTATTTCTAAAATTGTATAAAAAAGTATTTTAGGATTTCCCTCAATGTATCATAAGCCTGGCGGGCCACCAGGCTTTACTTGCCCTCCAGGCTCATTTTAAATTTATTTCAAGTGAATTTCTTTATACACCAGTAACAGCAACAGTAAAGAGGCTTTAAGCTACTTTTATTTGTAATAAAACATCAGTAACCTTTAGCAGGCAATTATCTATTTAAAAAGTTAATGGCCTTTGATTATAAACCTACAGACAGACTAGTTTTATTTAATCCACCACTGTATTTTCTTTGTTGATGTTAATTCCCCGTCAACTTTAAATATTATTTAACACAAAAACCCAGAGGGGCAACTTGTGAGCTGCCTTAGCATCCCTACCACTGGGCTTAGCTAGATTTTTTGGGGGGGGGAAACCCTGTGGGCTTAATACAAAATCTGCCAGATGTGCCTTTTTTTTTTAGATTTCATTATTGGATGAACAAAAAACTAACAGAAACCAAGGTCAACACAACTATACGAAGAACAGTACACAGAATATCCATCCGTACAACATTCAGGAGTCATTTACATCACAAAACGTTTAAACTGGGATAGAAATTATGTTTTGAGTTGTTTGGATCTGGACAGTAATTTAAAGTATGAAACCACAAATCTAGAGAAATCTGTGACATTCTGATTTGTGCCAATTAAATTTTTTTTTAATTTGATGAATCATCAGAATGATTGATTACTAAAATAAGTTTTAGCTGCAGCCCTCGTCCACACACGTTTCTCTTTTTTTTAAGATTAAATTGGTGACTTTGTGAACTCCTCCTGTTGGCAGGTTCACGCGGCCGTTGGCAAGGTGGAGCTTCCTGACCCATGGAGAATTACTTCCAAGCCGAGGCCTTCAACCTGGACAAGGTGCTGGACGAGTTTGAGCAGAACGAAGGTGAGACGGCAGGTGAAGGGCGTGGAAATGGAAAATAACTAAGGTGTGCAGGAGCTTCCAGCCATCACAGCTGAGTAACACTTCAGGGCGGTGATTGAGGCCGCGCAGCAAGGGAACGCCACTAATTGGATTTGCTTTTTGCTTGTGGGATTCAATAAAACTGTGTAATTGGTTCAAGACAAGACGGAGGTCCTTTTTTTGGTCACTTAGAATAAGCAGGGAATCGAAATTAGAGGCTTTGTGAAAAAGTTGCTTCGCAGAGTTTATTTATAGTAAGTGCAAAGTAAACACTGCAGTGCTGAGCTCTGTGTTTGACAAACTTGGCTTCCCTATTGTTGAAGAAAGGCGGCTTTTTTGTGGATTTATGGAAAATAACCCCAGGAAAAGAAAGTGCTGAATAACAGACACAGGTGCTGGGAGCTCAGTGTGTGTTTTGGCTGAAGGTGCCATCAGCCAGAGATCCAGCCTGGCAGATTAACTTGGTGTGTGTGTATGTGACACACACTGAAAGAGCTTAGCATGAATTCCTGTGCAGGGAGGAGATCAGCAAGTAGTAAATAATGATTTGCAATGTGGGCAAATCATTTTAGAAATGTTTTATCTCATGATAAAGCATTCACACCTTCATTTTTCTGTATCCAGGATTTCTCCCTGGAGCTGCTGAACCATTTAACCCATTTTCTGACAATTTTCTAGCTCATTCACATGCCAATTTTCCAAACTATTCTGACCTCGTTTCTCTGTTTGGTCAAGCCATTTTTAGCTCTCTGATCACCTAGAAGAGTGATCATTTGTAATAATTGTGGTTTATAGTTTCTAAAAACTTTGTCAGACTTCAACTACAAAAAAATCTTAAAATGTTGCATGGATTCATGGATTCAGTTCCCTTTTCTCTGATACCTCAAATATAATCTTATCTACTCTTCAGTAGAGTTCAAATGTGTCTTAAGAGCAAATGTGGAAAAAGGAAAGTTAAGAGATGAACACTAAACCTTTTGCTGAAAGTCACTGAAGTTTGAATATCTTGTTACAATCACAAGCAATGCAAATATTTTTACATTTGAAGCTGCAGGTGGAAATAAAGAGTTTTTTTTTGTTCTTTTGCAGATGAGACGGACACGTCAATTCTCTCGGACGCCAAGTGGACGCAGATCCTGGCTCCCCCCGCCCACATGCTCTCCCTGAACCCCGCTCTGGCCCACGCAGACATCAGCCCCCGGGAGAGCCCGCTGCCCTTCAAGACCCTTCCCGACCCGTCCAGCTCCTCCTCAGGACCCGACTCCAAAAGGCCGGCGGGTCCTGAGCATCCACCCTGGGCGGAGGAGAGGCCAGCAGACGTTCACAGCCCGCCTCTCCCTCAGCCCAACATTGGTAAGCTGGTGGGCGCCGACGACGTCTCACCATGCGGCGTCGTGGAGAACGGCTGCACAGGAAGCCCACAGACCGGTTCTCCTGCTGAGGTCCAGCTTGGTAACGAGGGGGAACCTTCATCAGTGGGCGGTGGAGGCTCTCGCTTCACGTTTGAGATGGGATTAGCAGAGGAACGGACTCTTTCTGAGGATAATCCTCCACATGTGACTCAAAATGGAGGAGAGTTGAAAGATGAGAACTGTTCTGCTGTTTTGCAGGACTTTGAGCAGGAAGGAAAAAGTTTAAATTCAGAGGAGCTCGGAGGACATGTAAACGGGAGTCAGATTGTCCAAGTGGAGGTTGAGGAGAACAGTTTGTCTCCTCACGGCAGGGACGGAGCGCAGGATGAGGAGGAGGAGGGGAGAAAATGTGCTGAAAATGGACAAACGGAGCAGAAAGTTAGAACAGAAATCCTTCCTAACGGTCTGGAGATGGAGAATGGAAGCAGCTTAAAGGTCAAAGAAGTGGAGGACACCGAGGACTTTTCTCCGTCTCCTGTCCCGTCCAAGGAGGACTCTGTGACCGAAGAGAAGGAGATGGAGGAGAGCAAGCAGGAGCTGAGCGACGGCGGAGCGGCCGGGACAGGCGGCGTACAAATGAAGCTGAACAATAGCCGGCTGCAGCCGGTGAGCGTTCCCTACGGAGGAGCGCGGCCCAAGCAGCCAGTCAGCCTCAAGCTGCAGATCCCGCAGCCGCTGTCCGGCCAGGTCCAGAACCAGCTCGGCGCCAAGAACAAGAACATGGACAGCAGCTGCCGCAGAGGCACGCCCACCGACCCGGCACCAGGTGGGACGGGCCAGAGTTCGCTCAACGGAAACGGAGGAACCCGCTCTCCGTCGGTGACAACGTCTGAGAGCCCCGACAACGACCTTCAGGCCGGGCAGCAGGGGGCGCTGTGCAGGAAGGCCACCAGCTCCCTGGGAGAGGTGGCTCCTGTGTGGGTGCCCGACTCACAGGCCCCGGTCTGCATGAAATGCGACGTCAAGTTCACCTTCACCAAGAGGAGGCACCACTGCAGGGCCTGCGGCAAGGTCAGCGCTGCTTTAACTCGGTTAGAGGCGGCCATTACAGCAGAGCCCCGCATC
This sequence comes from Alfaro cultratus, assembly GCA_903066825.1. Classification (NCBI taxonomy): domain Eukaryota; kingdom Metazoa; phylum Chordata; class Actinopteri; order Cyprinodontiformes; family Poeciliidae; genus Alfaro; species Alfaro cultratus. The sequence goes on from CAEFZX010008454.1 coordinate 65,975, forward strand.
CTGGGGAGACTTAAACATCCACTTTCATCATGCACAGCTGCTCCTCTAAATACCAACTCAAGAATACAGTCTTAAAAAAAAAAAAGCCATTTTCTGAAAAATAACATAGGAATAAAGCCAAAACTCCTCAAGTGTCAGTTTCAGCTTCACCTGGTTCAGATTCTGTAAAGAAAACCTCCCATTAAACTTCAATTTCTATCCAATTATTAATTGGTTACACCAAATAATAGTCAATAGATTAGTAATATCCTATATTGTTACTTAAAGCAGAAAGTGCTGAGTTTTTTACATGTTGAGTGATGATCATTTGTAGCATCTTTTGCTACAAATGATCAAATGTACACCAAAGGAATGTTGTTATTGTACTTTAGGCAATAAAATGGTTATTTACTCATTTAAAAAAGTATGTATAATTTTGTAAAATACAAAGAATGAGATAATTGAATGAAAAATGTGACAATTGTTACATCCGATTAATCAATAGAATAATCGCTTAGTGGATATAAACTCTGGTTGCATCCCGAAAAAGAACATACAGCTCAGGAAACAATGAAGAGCCGCTGCACTGAACTCCATTAAAAACCTCCTGGTTATTCCACCAAATACTGATTTCTGAACTCTTTCTGAGTTAAAACATTAGTATTGTTGTTTCTAAATTAATATGAACTTGTTCTCTTTGCATTATTTGAGGTCTGAAAGCTCTGCATCTTTTTCGATATTATGACAATTTCTCATTTTCTGCAAATGGAAACAAAATTTTTGCTTGGAATTTCAGTAGTTCATAGAATAAAAGAACAATGTTCATTTTACTCATAGACATATAAAAAGTAAAATCAGAGAATCTGATCATTTTAAATGGTGTCTTAATTTTTTCCAGAGCTGTATGTAACCTAAAAGAAGAAACAAAGTAATTAGCATAGGGAGAGGAAATTCAAATTAGATGCACTTTCTCAGTCGTTATTTGTTTTCAGCTGGCGCAAGGACCGCCCCCGCATGGCATCCGCGCTGCTGTAAATGCAGCATGCGGTCGCTGACACCGCACTGGACAACCGGGCGGAGCGCTACTTAATTTCCCAAGGTGGTAAACAAACACTCTGGCTCTGCCAGTGGAGCTGGGAGGAGACGGCGCTGCAGTAATAGTAACACCTGCATGGCAGCTGTAAACAGTAAATGCAGCATTATCATCCCAGGAAGGTCAAAGGTCATAGTAAAACCTTGCAGCACACAAGGGGCTCTGGTTTAGTTTGTGAAATGTTTATTTAAAGTGCAGTGTGTGTTAATGCAGTGTTGGTCTCTTTAAGGTGTTCTGTGCAGCGTGTTGCAGCCTGAAGTGTAAGCTGCTCTACATGGACAGGAAGGAGGCCCGCGTCTGTGTCACCTGTCATTCTGCCCTGACAAACGGTGAGCAACAATCACACTTATCTATAAACAATCTATAAATTACAATCAAAAATTAGATATATCTAAACATGTTTATTTCTTTGTCTTAACAAGAAATATTGGATGTTTGGATGTTTATAAATCTCTAGCTTATTGCTTTATACTTTCGGATGTTGTGTTCTGTTGCTGTCAGTTCAATCAGCGGAGACGCCGGCTACTGCAGTCAATCAGAGTCCAAACCCAAACAACCCGGCGGAGTACTGCTCCACCATCCCCCCTCTGCAGCAGGCGCAGGCGTCCGGGGTCCTCAGCTCACCACCTCCCACTGTCATGGTGCCCGTGGGAGTCCTGAAGCAATCTGGCAATGAAGGTACGTTCCTCATAAGCAAGAGAATAAGAAGCTGTTATTTATATCCTTTTGCAATGATATTCTATCCCAATAGACGGAAAAACCAACAAATGGGCCTGAAATAAATATCTTTTTAGGGCTGAAACGATTAATCGCTTATTAAAATAATCATTAAGTGATTTAGTAATTGGTTAATCATCATCTGGACTTTAAATAATGCCATTTGCTGAAAGAACATTACCAGAGCAGTAATTAAGTCAAAACTGTACAGAAAACATATAATTGTTTTATTAAAGATAAAAAAGAAAACCTTTGTTTGTAAAAATGTTCCACCAAAAACTCCATAAATGTCATAATTTTAGCTTCACTTGATTAAAATTACCTTAAAAAAAAATCCTATTAGCGCCTTTTTCTTTCCAGTTATTAATCAGTTAATCAAAAATAAATAAATTAGTTAATACACAGATCAGCCCTACAATGTATTGATAAATGAAAGCAGAAATTACTGAGATTTTTACACGTTCATGTTGGAAATATA
>CAEFZX010008456.1:0-24222 GCA_903066825.1 Alfaro cultratus
CTCTGGTCAGGCTCTAGTCAGACTCTGGTCAGGCTCTAGTCAGACTCTGGTCAGGCTCTAATCAGGCTCTGGTCAGGCTCTAGTCAGGCTCTCGTCAGGCTCTAATCAGGCTCTAGTCAGACTCTGGTCAGGCTCTAATCAGGCTCTGTTCAGGCTCTAATCAGGCTCTAGTCAGACTCTGGTCAGGCTCTAGTCAGGCTCTCGTCAGGCTCTAATTAGGCTCTAGTCAGACTCTGGTCAGGCTCTAATCAGGCTCTGGTCAGGCTCTAATCAGGCTCTGGTCAGGCTCTAATCAGGCTCTGGTCAGGCTCTAATCAGGCTCTAGTCAGACTCTGGTCAGGCTCTAGTCAGACTCTGGTCAGGCTCTAATCAGGCTCTGGTCAGGCTCTTGTCAGGCTCTAATCAGGCTCTGGTCAGGCTCTCGTCAGGCTCTAATCAGGCTCTAGTCAGACTCTGGTCAGGCTCTAGTCAGGCTCTGGTCAGGCTCTAGTCAGACTCTGGTCAGGCTCTAGTCAGGCTCTAGTCTTCACTCTGACAGATTTCTATGCCAACTCACCTGCAGACCAACAAAGACTTTCCCTGAGTGGGAATCAGGAGCAAAATCTGGAAGTAAAACATAATAAGTTAGTGTGTCTCCAGTTTTTATCGATCGATCGATCGATCGATCGATCGTTCGATCGATCTAACGCAACAACCAACCAAGGTGACCAAAGCACTTTACAGTAAAAAGACATCACAAGAAAAAGAAAATGCAAAACATCAATAAAAATAAGGGAAATGCCCCTACCTGCATGGTGTTTAGAGCCTGTCCAAAGAGATCAGTTTTGAGCTCAGACCTAAAGATGGCCAGGTCAGAGGTGGAGCGAAGGTCTGTAGGGAAACTGTTCCAGAGTCGGGGCGCTGCCACTGAAAGCCCCAAAGCCTTAGCCTTGTCCTTGGGAAAGCTAATAAAAGTTGGTTCAATGACCTCAAAGATTCTCATGAACAGAAAGACTTAAAAGTTCATATAAGTAAGAAGGGGAAAGACCATTAAAAGCTTTATAAACAGTCAAAATATAAAATCAACTCTAAAATTAAGAGGAAGCCAAGGTAAAGAGGACAAAACGGGTGATATTTTAGCTTATTTTAGGTAACTCACAGCAATCTGTACTCCTTATCTTTGTTTGGTGAACCTGAACTCTTCCTGTGTTGCTCACATTTATTTTAGTGTAAATATTTAGCTTATAGTTTAGTTAGATCCCTCTGTGTTAATTTTAGTGTTAATTAGTCTCTCTTCTTCAGATCCTCTGTTTTCCTCTGATTAGTTTCACGCTATTCTAATGCCACTCATTCACTTTCCCCTTAGTTAGCAGCCAGTCTATTTGATGACTTCTTTGACAGATCCTTCCACTGTTAGTGTTATCCCTATCACTAGCATAATGAGACTCCTATTCTCTTGCTTCCTCTTGGGTCCATATCAACAAAGCATAGCAATACAACAACATATTAACATTTAGAACGTGTTAAAAAAATTACTTGTAAAATCAGCATCAATCAAACATTTATTAAAAATAATAGCAAGGCTAATTTAGGCTTCATAGGGACCATTATTGATCTTTTTCCAGCAGTCACCAAACTAACTCAATAGAAGACTGAAGAAGATGATGCTTGCTATTGGATCAGATGCAGCAAAATTATGTTTGCATTTATTAAGCACAGAAAAATTGCTAAAAAGAGAAAAAAAACAGACTGCAAACAAATTTTCATTTGTTATCTTGTTTATGTGTTTGTTTATTAATAAAAAAAATAAAGTTCAACATGTTGAACACAATCCTGTTTTTATCAACAAGGGTTTACATGCAGGTAACAGAGTTAAACTGAACAATTGCTGAAAAGTCTGGGGACCACAATGGCTTTTTTTTTTTTTTTTTTCTTGTATTTCTCTGTCCATGACTTATTGCAAATGAAACCACCTCCAGAGCGGACCACGTGACAGTGGGAGTGTGTGGAGGTTCGCGTGCCCTCCAACAATCTGCTCAATTCTGCTGCTATAAAGAAAAATTGAACTTTTTTGATTGCAGCACATGCTTCTGCAGGGAGCAGCCTGAGTGAGAGGACTGTCTCCAGGAGAGGCAGGAGGCGCCGCGGGGAGCAGCAGCAGGTAGGAGCTGCATGATTCTGGCTAATGTTGTCGTTTACAACTGGAGTTTGAAAGAATTTTTATTGGGATTTTTCTCCTAATGTAAGATGTACAAATCAAAGAGGTTTCACATCTTGAATCATCTGAAAGCTGGAAAATATTCCCAACTTTGCAGGAGTCGCCCCTTTGTCTAAATCCATCCAGAACTGAACACCAGGTTTTCTGACACCGCTGCTTCTAATTCCCCGCAGAGAGTTTTACAGCAGGACCACTTCTTTTCATATTAGCTGTCTGTGGTTAATTGATCTGCCTAATTGGAATAAGGGCGTTTACAGAAATAAAATCAACTGCGTAGAGCTGCGTTCAAATCCTTGTCAGTCAGGTAGTAAATAGTAGTGGTCTCTGGTAAACTCGTTTATTTTAATTTTAGATATTAATTTAATTTAAAAAAAACAACAACAAAAAACAGAAACATGGCTTTTGGTTGGAATGAAAGGAAGCAGAGAGGGAGGGAGAGACCAGGCAGAGAGAGAGAGCAACGCCTGGTTCGGTCTGAAGCTGGGGAATAAAGCAACAACTCAGAGAATCAAGAGTCTGTCAGCAGCCACGTCAGGCTACTACACACACACACACACACACACATGTCACCAGGCAGATATATAAGTCACTCTGGCATCTGATTTATGGACGCGCCGCAGCCTCACGCTCCATTTGCTGTAAAACCACAGGCTTATAATTCACCTGCAGACCCAGCGGCCTCCTTCTCCTCCTCCTCAGTCAGTCAGTCAGTCAGTCACCGCCGAGCAGCGATGCTGCCGCGGGCCGCTGCGCTCCGCTCCGCTCACACACAGACCAACACATTCTCACTAGTGTGTCCAGCAGAGCTGTGGTCAGATGGAGATAAGGTTCGGTGGGAAGAGCAGCGTTTGCTCTCATCATCCTGGATTTCTCCTCAGACGTTTGAGGGCAGAAGAAGCTTCATCAGGAAAACAGTTGGGCCTGAAAGTCCGCAGACTTTCAACTAAATGGTTTTTCAATGTTGAGGGTCCAGGCTTTTTTCATGTTTTTGTAGTTAAAGCTTCTTTTTTTTCGTTTAAAAATCAGACAATTATGTAAAATTTGACGGTAGTTTTTTTTTGTTTTTCTCCTTCATTTCTAAACTTACTGATGTTTTTATTTTTATTTTCTAAAAAAAACAAAAAAAATAATCATCTTAAAAGAGACTAAAGAGGCCAACATAATCACAGGAATGAAATATTATCTCTTTCTTATTAAAAATGAAAAAGAAGTGTATGTTGAGTCCGCAGGCTAAAATTTGAATGAAAAAGGAAAGTTTTCCTGTTGGCAGTAGAAGTGGCCCTCCAGTTGTCCTGCTCCGTGTTTCCTTGAGGAACCTTGAGGTCCTTCGGTTTCTCATGTTCTTTGATTCGTTGGTTCTTTTCAGTCACAGAACAGAAACTAAAGTCTAACAACCTCACAGCTCAGTAACTCAACTTCAATCTGCTGGTTTCATATCTGGAACATGTGCCAGTCTTCAGCTTCACACAAAATGTTTAGGTTGAATCTAAACAATAGTAATAATAGTAATAGTAATAGTAATAGTAATAATAATAATAATAATAATAACATGTTCATATTTTTTGCTGTTGTGACTGTTTTCAAATATCCTCTAAGACTTTAGCTTAAAAAAAAAAAAATCAAGTTTTCAATCCGATATTTAATGAGAGCCAAACAACCTTCAGTTGTTCAATGTATTTATTCTAATCAGGCCCTGAGGGAAGATCCCTGTTAGAAAGTTTCATGCAAATGAGCTGATGTTGTTTGGATGACAAAAACATGATGCGTGAAAAATATTCTGCTATAAATAACAATAAAATGTTATCGGACCAAGTTGACTCCCTCCATATGACAGAAAGGTTTTACTCCAGTGTCTTGCTGGGCGCAAACAGGTTGACACTGATGTGCTTTGGTGAGACTTTTTCATAGTCAAGGATCAACACCATACAGGATTGTATTTATTTGACATCATGATTCATATTTAGTTGTTGATCTACTGAGTTTTGCATTGCGGCCCTATATTGAGGTGGTGGTCAGGAGGCTAATGAGTCCCTCTGATTGGGTGAATGAACACCAAAGAAAAGCAGCGCATTATGATGCTGGGTTAGAAGCGAGGTCCAGGCGGTGTCCTCTGTGGACAAACTGTCCTCTCAGGACAAACTGTCCCCTCTGGACAAACTGTCCCCTCTGGACAAACTGTCCCCTCTGGAGGTAGTATTAAAGTTGTGAGGCCGACTGGGAAACTCCTGCTCTGCGACAACTGGAGGGCCAGAGACAGGGAGACCAATCACTCTGCGTTGCTTTCACACTGCAGACAGCCAAGAGTTGTGTGTGTGTGTGTGTGTGTGTGTGTGTGTGTGTATGTTCAAGAAAAATACTGTGCCCCCCCGCTTCCTCCCTGTCCCCCCTTTGGGCGCAGAGAGCTCACTGCACAGGCGCAGAACGCAGCTGGGGTTCTGGAGAAGCTGAACGGTTCTAAACAGAACCGACGCGCCGACAGCGGACTGCTACCGGACCCAGAGCCGCGCGTGGGCACCGCTCCTGCCTGCGCGTGCAACCGCTGACTGAGGGGAAGCCAGGCCGCGAGACAGACAGACAGACAGACAGACAGACAGATGATCGTCATCATCAGCGGCGCGCGGGGATGATAGGTGACCGCATCAGGTAGGCTGCAAGGAGCGGCTGCTGCTCACCAGCTGCCGGGAATCAGCGAGGCGATGTGTTGGTGTCAGGCGGCTTGGTGAGCAGGGCGGCGGGGAGAAGAAGGTCGATATTCCAGGCAGGACTGTGGGCCTGACCGCGGTCAGGAGCGTCTGACCGCGGTCAGCAGGAGCTTCTGACCGGGGAAACGCTCAGCTGAGCTCCAGCTTCTTCATCACTTCTGCATTTTCGCCAGAATGACTCAAACTTCTGCTAGATTTACATTTCATTTCAATTATTTTTGTTCAGTCAGAAAGTTTGTCTAGAAGGAAACAAAACGTATCTCTCAAAATAATAAAACAATGTAAATGGGGTTTTATAATCTAAATTATATACTTGCTTTTATATATGTTTATTAAAAATTATTGATAGCCTTTTTAATAATCAGTGAAAGGGCAAGCTCTTCCTAAAATGCTGACCAGCTCTTTGTATGTTTCCACTGGTATTTTTGTGATAACCGAAAAGTTTTGGAGGCTGAAAGGCCTCCTGCCCATCACCCTAATCTCCGACTCCCTTCACAGATCAGCTATCAGATTCTGGTCAGAAGTTTGGTTCGGCTGCTCCAAAACGTTCATCTTACCACCAATAACAAGAGACGTGTTGGAGTAAATGGTCAGGAGTAATGACCATTTGAGCTCAACTGTATTTATTTATCTGTTTAGGTTTTACTATTTCCTCTTTCTTTTTGTTATTATTGACATTTTACAAATAGTGTACGGGCTCAACTTTTGCAATCTCAGTTTAAATACTTCTAATAATAATAATAATAATAATAATAATAATAATAATAACAACATTATTATTATTATTATTATTAGATTTAAAGTCAAACTGATAATTACTCCTCTGAATTACTTTAATTCAGAGGAATGTCTTTTTTCCAAAAATAATTATCTCAAACAATAAGATTTTATATCTATTGTAATTTTAAAATGTTTATTTGTTTGCTCCTAAATATCAATTTGGATACATATTTTCCTCAGAGCAGGTAANAAAATGCTTTGAATGTATTTTTTTACAACAGTGTGTTATAGTTTCAGGAACCCTAAGGGCAATAGACAACAACCAGAATGAGGTTAATTATTAATATTTACACTGTTACAAGTGTCTGGATTTTGGGCCTAGAACCTAATGGCTACATGTCCGATACAGCGGGCCGATCAACAGAACCAACAGAATCCTCTGGTATATTTGTTGCAGCCTTTGACGTTGTGGCTTTTGTCAGTTAGTAATATGCTTTTAGGAATATTTTAAATATTCACTGCAGAGGATAGACCACATGACCTTCATAACATTTTTGCTTTCCCACATGAAATGTATGAGCGTCGATCAGTAACAATAATGTTTGCTGTACTGAGAGCTTTTTCCTGGTGAGAGTTCCAGATTTGTAGACATGTGATTAGTAACACTGTTTATTGCTGCTGCACAGGGCTCTACTTCTTCTTCACTTAGGCCAGTAGTGTTTTAAAAACAACGAGCTTTAAAGCAAACACTTCTCAGCACCAGCAGAAGGTACAGTCCAGACTCCTTTATGGATTTTACACACATTAAAATACATCTGTCTTCTGAACATGCAGAAATGATTGTAGATGTTTTCATTTGCATGATTTCATATGTTTTTAGCTTGCTCGAGGCAGTAGTGCGAACACTTTCACGCTGACAAAGGAAAGCTGAGTGTGGCTCATAATTCCTGGTTCTACTGGATCAGTGAAAGGCCAAAGATTCACAGTGTGGCTGCTGCTCTGTCAGCTGTTATCTTTATTAGCTTTAACAAATGTCTCTCTTCGTTTACATTGCACGCTTTCTGGTCCACTTTGTTGGCTTGGAGAGTGGCCGTTCTGTGTTCACAGGGCCACTGCACCAACAGTCAGCCCTGAGGAATAAACAGCAGAAGGTTCTCAGGGTCTGGGAGACAGTAGCAGGACGCACTGCACAGGCTTACCTGTGGGCAATCACTTTTCACTTAATAAAGGATCAGTGAAGATAAATGTAACGTGCAGGAGGTACAACATATTCTAAAAATCTAAGAATTATTTTAAAAAGAAAATCATCCAAATAGCTCTGTTATATTACATTTATATTTCATACTAAGCGTGAGCAACGCTCTGCAGCAGCAGAGCGAGGGTCTGCAGCAGCAGAGCGAGGGTCTGCAGCAGCAGAGCGAGGGTCTGCCGTGTCGCCGCAGCAGCAGAGCGAGGGTCTGCCGTGTCGCCGCAGCAGCAGAGCGAGGGTCTGCCGTGTCGCCGCAGCTTTGTCCCAACAATCCTCATCATACAGATTGTGAGCAGGTGTTGCTATCAAGGTTCTGAAGCAAAGATTCAGTAACAGAAAGCTTTCTGAAAAGCCGGGTCTATGCCTGTGACCAGTCAGCCTACGGGAATTTTTTCGCCATGGAATAAATCGACACATGGTGGCAGGTTTTGAAGTTTGCTAAACTTTTGTTGATCTGGGGTATTCTGAGACTCCTGATGCTCGAACTTCAAACAGACCAAACAGGAAGTGAAATTATTATTTTTGCCCTAATTGTGAAATTTAATCGGAAGCTGAATTCTTAAAGTATAATTTTAGTTGTAGGAAGGGAAACTTTAAATAGTGATTATGTGTTTTTTACTAATTTAATTTATTTTGTAGGGAGAACATCTAGTTTTGAACACTTCTAAAAAGTGTTCCTAAAGGATATTTATCATCTGATGTGTCCTTTTTAATCTGATGTTTAAAAAGGACTATTCAATGAAGGTTAAAATGACTTAACAACATAAACTTTCAATAAATACAAAAAAATACAAGCAATACAACCTGTAAATATAAAACCAGGAAACTACAACACAATCAACATGTATAACAAGCAATTAAAACTAAACTAATCCTCCACCTAGATGGACAAACACAGGTGGACATGAGGAAAAGGTTCTTATTATTCAAAATGTTGACAGATCTGATGTGTTATCAACCAATCCTTTAATTGCTCTTGAAATAGATTATGAGTGGTAAGAGCTCTTATTGTCCAAAATAATAATGTATTATTTCATGAAGAATCAGAAGAAGGATTGGATCATTTTTTAAATCTTTACTTTCTATACTGATAATAGTAAACCTCTCTAAACATGTTTCTTTAAATGTACATTTATTTTTTTTCATCTTAAAGCACATTATTAAACATGTTTTTTCCCTCCACAGTTTTAAATGTAAATGTTGTATCACATTATGAATATTGATGTTCCAGAATCGAAACAGCGTTTTTACATAATTATAACTTTATCTTAATAAAATAAAAGAATTGAATTGACTGTTGATAATCAGCAGATGCTTTGATATCCAAACTCAAAGTTGCTCATTTACATTTCCTGAATTTGGCTAATATGAAGAATGACTGAGAGGATTTAATGTGGTTATTTGTTCAAGTGAAAACTTTGAACACACACACACACACACACACACACACAGACAAAATATTAATAATACTGATGATGAATTTTTCAGAATAATGTTTCACTGCATTTCAGGTTATCACTAAACTACAACAATATGTAATTAAATTGTGTTGTTAAAAAGAATACTTTTACAAAAATAAATATGAACAAGTATAAATATGAAGATATATTTTATTAATGATTTAAAAATAAGACATTTACTTTAAAGCGTAAAGATGTAAATTGAAAATGACTCAATTAAAATACTTTGTTTTTTATATTCATGTATTATTATTATTCAACCCAAAAAAAGATGTGAGTTGAACAAAAACAAGACACAAAGTAAACAAACCAGAGACTGAAAACATGAAGCTTAAAAGCCGACAGTCCTCAGAGTGAGGAAGCTGCCGTTTCAGACCAAATATATTTTCTTCATTAATCAAATCACAAATGAACCTGAATGAGATCAGCCAGCGGTGGTGCTGGGGCATGCAGGAGAGCAGCCACTCTTGGTGAAGAGAGTCCCGTTTCAGGTCTGCAGCATGATGACCCCTCCTCTGACCCCTGAGTTATCTCCTCTCTGATAAGTCTGACAGCTGAGTATTTGTGTAATGCTGCAGAGATGCTGCAGGAGAAGGCTTCAGCTGTGACGGATGATCGTGTGAGCCGGGTCCAGGCCGACTGCGAGACGGATCTGTTTCCAGACCAGTCCCAACTTGGTGCGCCCACAGCTCCCAGCGCTCCCACCTCGGCTGGGCCTCACCAGGTACATATGGAAGCTGCTGGCTGACCACTGTTCCGGCTGTATTTAAAGAAGCCAATTATTTTTCACTGACAGCCAGTGATCTGAAGTCAACCTGTGACCAATTATGCAATAGTTAGTGAAATGCTGGAATGTATTTACGTTTAAATACATAGTTAGAATATTTTAGTATCTAATTTTTCATATGCCAGCATTTAAAATTCAGCTGCAGTGGATGGTTGGAGTTATGCAGAGGGATTTTATGCTCTCTTTCAGAACATTGAGAACATCACGGTGGTCCTTCATGAGAGGGAGCTGTGGAAGAGGTTCCATGAGGCTGGAACTGAGATGATCATCACAAAAGCTGGAAGGTGAGTAAAAGCTTCATGTTCTCTGTCTGGAGCAGATCTGTGTGTGGCTTGTGGAAAAATTCACGTTTTTATAGGCAGAGGGATGTTTTGCCTCTGCTAGTTGAGGGGTCTAGAGTAGGGCTGCATTTGTTACCAATCGGATTAATCACGATGAATCGATTATACAAATAATGATCAACTAATTTAGTAATCAATTCATCATTAATTTGAGCATACAGACTCTAAAAAAGGCCATTTACTGAAAGCACAATGGATTAAGAGCAGTAATGAAGCCAGAATTGTACAAAAATACAAACATTTTATTTTTAATATTAATTCAATAACACAATGCAAACAATTGTCGCCACATGATCATCTAGCAAGAATGAATCTGCTGGGTTTCTTAGACAGAAACATTTTAATCTACTTCAGTAATCAATTGAGCATAGTGCACGGTTTAATAACTAGGATCAATTGGAATGCATTTGTGATTGAAAGATATTTTTTGTAAAGTGCCTTGAGAAAGAAATTGTTGTGAACTGGTGCTACAGAAATAAATGGAACTGAATTGAAATAAGAACTTTCTTTGTCTATAAATTTGTTGTATCCAGAACTTCTCTAAAGGCACTTTTAGCTTCACCTGGTTCAAATTCTGGACCTTCATACACCTTTTGCTATCCAATTCTTAACTGGTAAATCCAAAAAATAATCAACAGATCATCCTACACTCTATGCAGGCAGAAAGAGCTGAGCTTTTCACATGTAGATTCCATTCTAGGTAATAAGAGGTTTATTTTTCTTGCTTTAAAAAGAGCTTAATTATTTGTTTATGCGCATACTTTAATGTAATAATCGTTAGTTGCAGCCCTAGAGTTACCGTTTGGACAATTAAAGTAGATGCTCCTGGTTTCCATAGGTAGAATGAAGTCACTGGGGAGTTCTTGAGAAGAAAATATCTGTTAATATGTGTGTGCAACTGTGTGTGTGTGTGTGTTATATTTGTGTTACAGATTACCTCACTCTTGGTAAAAAGCTTACAAATCACAACACCTTCTTACAGTGATATATAATTGATGATTTTTATCATTCTGTTTAAAGAGAACTTTTCAGATTGAAAAGTGATACTTAAGTTCCAGGTCAAAAACTCTAAACTGGCATTAAAGTTTTCTGTACCGTAATTATCCTTATTGCAAACTTTGGTTGAATTATAAAACAATATATTTTACAGTAAAATGGGAACTTTTAAAGTAACATAAAGGTGAAGTTGTAGAAGAATGGCAGATCAGGAGATGTGCCCAGAGCAGCTCCGCCCTGTAGCGGATACACAATCAGAACTGTAGTTGGGTTTTTTTCCAGGACAAGGGAAGGATAGTGGAAGGCATTGGAGCCTACAGTCCAGGATTTATGGATCACAAGTAGTGATAGAGTTCAGTTATAATCCCTTTGCTGAAAGAAATAAAGTTTTCTACATATCACCAAAAAAAAAACCCAGCTCAGTGTTTTATGTGCTGAAAGCTGCTCTCATTCTTCAACATTTGTGGAACAAGTAACAGTAAGTCTTTGTCATGAGAATGATACCTCTCTGCTGCCACTTGTGTGGACAGATAAAATTAACAGAGAGACGGAAAGTTCCTGCCACATACATAATTGAAACCACAAATGACTGCTGGCCTTGTTGGATTTAATGCGGCCTGAGGATTACGTAGTGAAGCCTTTGGACATTAACCAGAGGTTGAGAATACTCACATCAACCTCTGCCTCTCATTCCTCACTCAATGAGCTTTTTTCCAGTAAAAGGTCACCACATTTTTTGCTTAGAGCTGCATAACTGTAGAAGATAGACTTTCGCTTCCCTGGCTGATAGAGCGGTTTCTGAAGACTACATCCTTTGAAGAACTATGTAGTGATGCAGGCTGGAGGCCTTCTGGGTTTACCTGCAGCCAGTCTGAGGCCAGACAACAGCTGATGGTCCCTGTCTGGTTTTAACTGGACATATTCTGCAGGTGCTTCTGCAAGTTCTTATATAAAAATGGATTTTGCATTCCTACATATTCCAATGTGTTACAGTAACACACTGGACTAAGCCAATGTGCCATAATGTAAAATGTTTGCTTATTTATACAATTAACTTCTAATCTGAATTAGATTTTAGCTAGTTTAGAAAATAAACTATCTTGCAAAACTAGAATTTGTGTGTCTTATTGGGATTTTATATCATAAACAACCAAGAAGTGGCAGCGTTTTTTGTTTTTTCCAATATGAATTCTGATAACATTCTGAGTAACAATTTTTGCTCTGTTATTTCAAAACCCTAAATAATTACACACTTCACTATAGCTGCATTTCCATTACAAATGCACGCAAAACTTTTTCTAAATTCCACTAATGTAAAAAAACAAACAAAAAAAAAAACTTTTGCAATTGCGATGGGTCCATTAAATAAGAAACCCAATTAAAATCACACATGAAGTCATTACAACAACATCATCCTCTTCTATAGTGGGAGGATGATGAGTAGTAACATGACTCTTGTGATGTGAAAAAAATGTTTTCATTGCAGTTTTGTGAAATATACTAATTTTGATAGAGCTGAAAAATCATCTCATCCTAGCAGAAAAACCTTTTATCGAAAAACTTATATTTCTAAAAAAAATTTTTTGAAATTTAGAAAATTAGCATGTTTTCTAAATAAGCACATTTATTTTCATAATTCCAATTTGGGCAGTTATATGATCAATGGCTAGTCTGGGTCTCATATAGAATCCTAATAAAACACATGTTGCACAAATTTCTGATTGTTTATCAAACCTGAAAAAAGTCTGTGACAATATGCAAAGTGGAATTTGTTGTGAGCCATTTTTCTACTCTTGAACAAAATTCCCAAGCATTGCTGTCTGTGCTTTATTTTAAAATTGCCTGGTAGTTTTATGGGGATTTTAATAAAATCCATATTTCAAAACAACAAATTCAAAATACATCAACAAAGCAGGTGAATTTTTCAACTATTAACTTTTTACACAGTGTAGAAAGAATTATTATCAGAAATAGTAATAGTTTTTTTTTCAGTGTAAGTAATGATCAGAAAACAGCCATGTCTGAGACAACAGACCCCTTGCAGTAAGTTGATTTATAACATGCACCAAGACAAAAACAATGTGATGTGAGTTTGAGAATGCTATCTATGAGGTGTGAAGAGGGTGAGTGGAGAAGGGGTGGGGAGGAAGGACAGATGCAAACCCACATTTTTAACATTTCTCCAACACCAGCTCGCTCCTTTCCTTAAACAGCACCAACTGGGTCCGATGCTTGTTATGATGAGTGTCACTGTCCAGGCCTAATCCTCCCTCTTCAAAGCGCCAGGCGCAGTGCAGTTCTTCCCTCACTCTCCTTCTTTGTACACAGCCCGTCAGAGAGCCGCAGCAGCAGGCTGATAAGAGAAATCCGGCACCCTCACTAGGCCTGAGTACTACGTTTGGATCATTTCATCACCCCACACACACTTTAACCCCCACCTCTGATGCTCCTTTTGATCTGGCCGTAGTGGTGGAGATTCCCAGAGCAGGAACGGATCGCTGGAGGCCCTACACATGTGGGACTGTTGGGAGAAACAGCTGGCTGGCCAGAGAAACACACGTACACCCTGACACTGATATCACACACTGCCGTTTCTCATGCTTCTCTTAAACTCACTTAGTCACACCAGCAAATGGAGGGAATACTGTTTGTCTTTGGCGATCAGCGGACCTGAACTCCCTGACATTTCAAAATGTGTGTTGAACTAACATCTTCCATCATCATGCAGGAGGAAACAACAGAGCTCAGAGCTTTTTATGCTGCTCATATTCATCTGAGTCCTTCGTCTTTTGTTTCTCCTTATTCGTGTTTAGAGTTCGATCATCGGTTTCAGACCATTGTCTGTATACGGTGAGCTTACAAATTCAAATAAAATTATAATAAATACTCTGAAGATTTCACATATTGATGTATTTAAATTCAGATTCAATAGTGAAGTGAAATACTGTATGAGGAGAGACCGTGGGGTGAAACAGCGAGTTTCACAGAATGGTCCAAAGCTGTGAAATTCACTGCCTTCAATGTTCTGTTTTTGGTTCAGTTTAAGCTAAAGCAGGTTTGTCTAGAGCTGCCTTCAGCACATAGCATTATGTAAACACTCCTATGTTTCTACAATGGCTTGTTTTTATTCTAGCCTTTATTCTTAAATTAATGGAAAACACCTTGGCTCAGTAGAGACTGTTGTAAAATGTAAATTTGACTCATTGATTGATATCTTGATTTGACTATTTATGCAACCCTGCAGGGTCTTCACATATTCACACACAAGTTTCAGAACGCTCTTGTAAAAGAGATTGTGCTATATAAATAAATTTGGTTCGATTTGATTTGATAACTGGAAACATCCATAAAATATGAATATAACTTGTAGTCACAATGAATATGTTGAGTCATATTGTACAATGAGATCCTTTTGATCTCCAACAGATAAAGGTTAGAAATCTGAAGTCTGTCATGTTCCTCCGCTTCACTATATCTGATGGCAGATGTAGAATGATGAACACTTTTCAAAAAATATTAGAGAGTGAGAAAACTTACAATCAACTACCTCCACTCACTTGTTGCTGTTATTAAATGAAGTAACGCAGGGCGGAGCTGACAGTGCTGTGACGGCTCTGCAGCCAGAAGGTTCTAGTTTCACATCGTAGATAGAGGCTTTACAGGGCCTCTCTATGCATATATGTGTTTTGTATGGAGATTCCAGCTATTTGTCTAAAAACAGTTAATTTGTTTCTCTACATGGTGTCTATCTGTGATGGACTGCAAACCTGTCCCGGCTCTCAGTTTGTAGAGCCTTCACTCCCAATTTCTGCAGCATTTTCTGTTTCCAATTTTTTTATTTTTCTCTATTCTCATTGTCAGTATAACAGGTGATTTATTTAGTCTGTATTATGACAACAAAGCTGGCCAAGAGCAGGGCGGCTGGCCAACCTTAGCTGATGTTGAAACAAAAAAAATCTACAAAAACTGAAGTTTTGGCAGTTTATATGCAGTTTCTTTTTATTTCTCATAAATGACATTTCTTTTTTAATAATTTTTTTCTCTGAGGATTTTTGTTGGCTCTAGTGGCCCATATGTTTTGAAAGTAGGCTGACAGTAAAGGGGGGAAGACATGCGGCAAATGTCGCTGGGAGTCGAACCCACGACGGCCATGTTGAGGACTAAGGCCTCCAGACGTGGGTTGTGCTAAACCCTTACGCCACCACAGCACGCCTGATAAATGACATTTCTAATGTTGGGTAAATCCAGCAGGCCTGTGGAAATCAGTTTCCTTTTTACCAAGTCTAAACAGCTTAACTTAGTTTTAGTTTCATAAAAAAAAACATATAACCGACCAAACAAAATGCATTTAGGATAATTAAGGCTACATTTGAAAGGCTTTGAGGCTGTTACCTGTTCACTGGTTTTTAACTGACAGTAAAAAATATTAGCTTAGCAGATAACATGAACCGCTACACTGACACCTGAAGACCTCAGAATCCACCTGACAAAAAATTAGTTTCATACTCCTTTCCTAATAAATGTATGAACAGATTTATGCGCATTTTATTTGCCAGGACTAACTGAGTCTCTTCCATATTGAAGCAGAGAGCCTCAGCCTCGCCTCCCCCTTTATGACCATATTCTTCAAATCCAGGGCCCACATGTCTTGACGCAGGCCTCCATCTGCTCTGTCTGTGTGCTGGGAGAGGGAGCCTGAGATGAGCAGAGGTCTGTTTTGAATGTTCCCCTAAGATTAACCTGTCTTTCAGTGAGGATGATAGCAGATCTGATCTGCCCCACTGATTGGATTTGAAGCCTCAGAGAGAGATTTAAATTACCTGCCCTCAATCCCTCTCCCCTTCCTCTGTCTAACGTAAGGGAATATTTACAGTAACATGATCGGAGACATGAGCCTTTGAAGATCAACAATTGAACCAATCGGAGAAGCAAGTATGACGACGGGGTTTGCCGCGTTCCCATCAACCCAGATAGGCATGCAGGCCTGCTCTGAGTGTGCTGTCGAATGTTTGAGCGCGTCGCTATGGGCAGTACCCACACACAAACTGCAGGCCCTACTGACTGCAGCCTCTTAAGCAATGACGAGCCAGCTGTTTAAACTGTCCAAGCCGGGTGCCATTAAAAACCACTTAGGGTTTTATAAGAAGGCAGACAGTTCTTTGTGAAATTTCCTTTGGTGCAAATGGGATGAAAATGTTTTTGCTTTCCCAGAAAAGGTCACCAAATGTAGCTTCCTTCTTGTATTTTACAGCCTTGACTTCTGTATTAGACTCTTTTGTCTTCTGGTCTGGAAGCATTAAATGGATGAGAGATAATCCCACACTTTCCCTGAGGTTTTTCAAAAGCAGCTGTAAAGTTAAAAGGATATGCAACATAGTTTTACATTTTTACAAGTGGAAATCTGAAAAGATGTAGTGGATGTTTGTGTTCATTTTAATTCATTATTCCCATGCTTTGATCTCTGTCAGTTTGCAGTTGTTCCATAATCTTCCCATTTTCTGATGAGGGATTAAGCGGCGCTCTGCAAAATGTTTAAAGATTGGTGAATTGTTTTAGAAGCTTTGAACGTCTCCACAGTCTCCTCCCTGCTGTTTGTTCACTAATGCTCTCCAACAGACCTCTGGACTTTTGCTGAGATCAAATTAAACACAGCTGTACCTTTCACTAATTAAAGGCTGTTGGTTATGTCTAATTTTATTTTGTGGCAGCAGAATGAAGAGGTCTGAGAAGAAATGCATGTTGAACTTATGTTTTCTTGTAAAAAAAAATAATAGAACAATGTATCCTTCACAATAAAATTTTATGTTTATAGGATGAAACAGGTCAGAAGGTGAGTGTGCCTAAAGGTATTTTTATTTTCTTCAACAGGAGGATGTTTCCGAGCTACAAGGTTAAAGTGAGTGGCATGAACCCCAAGACCAAATACATCCTTCTCATTGACGTTGTCCCAGCTGATGACCACCGCTACAAGTTCTGTGACAACAAGTGGTAAGACTGGTTGAACAAAACTCCTCCCAGTAAACAGTGGATCAGTGACACAGCGACAGAAATCAGAATTCTGAGAGGAAAAATGGAATTTTGTCTCCCAATTAAAGATTCATGTATCAGAAAAATCTCCTGACACCACCAGCACTCAGGACCACTGCCCTTTGGTTGATGTCCGCAAACAGAACATAGCTCCTCATATGAACAACATATTTGATTTTACACATGAAAAATACAAGTTTTACAATGATAGAGATGCAGCAAAGACAGACAGGCCCCGCAACAAGCTTCTCTTCTCAGCACACACATCAAGCACATCTGTTCTCTTCTGGTTGTTCTATTTACTCATTAATGCTACTTATTGATGATAGTTCCCTTCAAAACAAAGAGTTCTTTGAGATTTTACAAATTTAAGTCAATATTCTTTATGAAATTGTCCAACCTTTCTTTTGCATATAAAAATTAATGAACCATGATTGTAAAAATGGAGTATGTACCAAATCATGACAATAGTGTGCAATTAAACCCCTAAATGTTACATATTATAAACATCAAAGTTCACTAAGATAGAAACAATGAAAAACAGAGAGGCAGTAAAATCTGAGAAATGATCAGAAATAAAGAGCTGCAGATGTTTGACAACTTAACCTGGTTTGTATTTGTTTAAACTCCCTCAATGAAACAAGCTTCTTCAAATGTAGCTGACTTTGACACTAATTACTGCATGAATATCTAAATTCTTTACTTGCACCTTGGGACAGGCCCTTGCTTATTTTAGAGGCAAATATGGGAAGATTCTGCACTTTATAAAAAAAAAATCTAGGATGTTAGATATGAAGGAAGACAAAGAAAAAGTAAAACTAGTCGGGACTCATACCATCTGAATAAACATTAAAGTTTGTTCTTATTACTCATGGAACAGTAATGTGACAAATTGAAAAAATGTGAGGTGTGAATACTTTTGCAAGGCACTCTAATGCCAGAGCCTGGCGTTGGGGGGTTCTGCTGTTGTTCAGCAACATATTTAAGTTAGATAATTATTGATGATGTTTCTGGTGAGCCTCTTGGTGTAAAGGATTACTGCTGTTCATATTAACCGCAGTGGTTTAATGCTTCACCATAATGCATGAGGACGCTGTATCTGGTAAACTGTACTTTTACAGCCCTTTGGATGAGATGGATGTGTGACAAGCCTCAACACTCCTCTCACATCCCAATGTGTTTTCAGGATGGTGGCTGGGAAGGCGGAGCCTGCCATGCCAGGCAGACTCTACGTTCATCCTGACTCCCCTGCTACAGGAGCTCATTGGATGAGGCAACTGGTGTCATTTCAGAAGCTGAAACTAACAAATAATCACCTGGACCCATTCGGACATGTGAGTACCTGACAGAGTGCATCAGGATCTAAAGAATTATTTACATGTAGGTCTCATCTTAGTGAGTTCTGGAAGACCTAAATATCAATTTAAGGGGGCAGTATTATGTAGGTTCCATGCACACAGTATCACTTTATAGCACAATCAAGTAACTCATAGAAAGTCACTAAAGTCAATAACTTTAGTTGTGCCAATTGAAATTCTGAAAATAACTTTGCTTAATGGATAAATGCTAAATTTGAAAAAAAACCATGTTTTTGATAAAACGTTATTGGGTTAGGATGAGGTGGTTTTTAAACCATATCAAAATATTTGTACTTTTTTTTGCATCACACAAGTCACATGATCAACAGTCGGATGTTACTACTGGCGAAAACCACGAAGAAGACAACAGGAAGTGACATCTTCAGAAGAACTTTGGATTCAACACGTCCACAGAGTTGGACATGTCATTCTAACGTGTTGACTCCAAAAGTCTTCTGTAAAATCATCAACTACAATTTCCCCAAAACACCGCAGATGCAGCTGCTCCTTATAAACGGCCTGTTGCTCCACCACCTGATGTCTCCTCTGATGGCTGATAGATGATGAGTGTAGCTCCACAGTTGAATTACAAAACTTACATCCATCACTTCCATGATTTTTAATGACTTATCATGTGAACAAGCTTAGTCACGTATGATTTCAGTTTAATTTCTTATTTGATGGAAGCACTGTGATTGGGACAGTAGCAGGATAGACACAAATTTGCGCACATTTGGCATGGAAACAGCTTATGTTACCTTCAGTTGCTATAAAAATGTTATATGTATCAAATATGACTTAAAAGAAATACGATTGCAAAATATAATGCCTTTGAATTGGGCCTCTGTCTCTGGTTCTCACTCAATCCACCTTCAGGAAGTGATCAGAACAAGGAAAAGTTAACTGGATTCACAAAGAAAAACATGAGTTGGAAGTAAAGCAAAGGAAGTAAAGTAGGCTATGTTTTTATAACTACATGGTATTTATGTTAAAATCTTGCCCTGGCTGTACACTATTTTTTTTCCTTTTCCTGTTTATTTCATATTCTATTTACTTGACTTGATTGTCTTTAACTTTAATGCTGTTGCAAAAAATGATCCATGATGGGGCAATAAAGGATAATTATGTTCTATTTTTCTAAACCCTCAAGGAGAATGAACACCTAAAATCCTGGAAGGTTTAAAATAACTGAGCACATAACAGAAACAATGGAACATGACACTGATATCACGGCTTTTGTCCCTAAACATTGTGCTGAAAAAACTGCATAACATTATCACGTTTCCCAGACCGGAGTGAGCAAACAGATGGACAGACAGGAATGAGTAGATGTGCTCTCATTTATCTTTAATACATCTGCTGGTGATTATTACACACACACACACGCCCACACACATAAGTTTGTATTTCTAGCCATATTAAGACTTTGTATTGATTTCTATTGGTTTTATAAATGGTGTTGTTCCCTAATCCCAACCATTACTAATCTCTTCCTTACCCTAACCTTAACCAAAACTAAATTTACACCTTGCCTCTAGACGTAACTCCTAGCCCCAAAACAGCACTGCTCCGTATGGGGCCGGGGTTTGAGCTCCATAAGGAGCAGTGGGTTCTCACAGGATATTATTTGTTAGATGGACTTAACAATGTATTAAATACAATGCTACAGACACAATCGGTTTGAAAATTTATGACATTCTTCCAGAATTAAAAAGCCACTTGAGTCTGTTCCTAAATCAAGTCCATTGAGTTTGAACAGAAAAATTAATGAGAAGACCTGATGTTTTTAGAATAAACTATCTACACAAACATATCTATTAATAGAGTTTCAAAGAGCAAAATCAAATCAGTTCTGTCTAATTGTTTTAGGATTAACAAAACCAAATAGTCATCCAAGACAGTTTCTTTACTTCAAGTGAAGTTTAGGCTACTTACTCTATAGCCTAATATTGCCAGAGTGACAGAGAGATGAGCAGCACCATGATGGAGGGCCTCTTCATGTGCTGACTTCTAAATGATGGAATGGAGGAAGGGAACGAGTGCAGAGGAGAGTGTGTGAGGAGTGTGACTGTGGCAGTTCTCCCCAGGGGAACTCTAGGATAGCTTGTCTGAAGCCATCCCATCACTGGGCAGGCTCATTAGGTTCATAACCTCTCAGATCAGTGGTGGAGCCTGTTGTCACATTGGGTTGAGAGCCTGGGCAGTGAAAAGGTCGAGTAATGAGAACAGAAGGAGTCGGAGGCCGAGCAGGGGACAGCGGGACCAGGAGGTTTGCTGCTGTCCACAGAGGACAACAGATCCCCATGTCTGCTCATTATCTTCATTACACAATATAGGACAATCATTCTCATCTTCACCTCATTAATCCCTAAACAGCACAATCACAACTCCGAGGAAATTCACATGTGATTACGGAAAGTATTCAGACCCTTTAAAATAGTTTCACTCTCTGTTTCACTTTTAGCCATTTGCTAAAAATCTAAAAAGTTCATATTATTTCTCATGATTCCCATTAGAATCCCATCTTGACAGAAAAAACAGAAATGTAGAAATTTGCTCAGTTTTGAGTAGAAGCACCTTTTGATCTAGTACAGCCATGAGTCTTCCTGGGGATGATGCAACAACTTTTTCACACCTGGATTTGGGGATCCTCTGCCATTCTTCCTTGCAGATCCTCTAAAGTTCTGTCAGGTTGGATGGTGGATGTTGGTGGAGCCATTTTCAGGTCTCTTCAGAGATGTTCAATTGAGTTTAGGTCAGGCCTCTGGCTGGGCCAGTAATGAAAGGTTTCAGAGTTGTTCTTTGTTATTTCAGCTGTGTGCTTCAGGTCATTGTCTTGTTGGAAGGTGAACCTTCGGCCCATTTGAGGTCCTGAGCACAAACCTTGCAGGTTTTCTTTTCTTCTCTGGAAGAAAAGAAAACCCTTTCTTCCAGAGAAGAAGGATCTTCCAGGATCTGGAAAACCTCTTCCAGATCCTGGAAGAGGTTTTCTTCCAGGATCTCTCTGTACTTATCTTTGCTTCAGTTGTCATCCTGTCCCTGCAGCTGATGCTGCCACCACCATGTTTCACTGTTGGGATTGTAGTGGGCAGGTGATGAGCAGTGTCTGGTTTTCTCCACTACTTAGAATTAACACCAAAAAGTTCAATCTTCATCTCATCAGACCAGAGAATCTTATTTCTCAGTCTGAGTCTTTCATGTGTCTTTTGGTAAACTCTATGCAGGCTTTCATATGTCTGGCACTGAGGAGAGGTTTCCATCCAGCCTCTCCTCCATAAAACCCTGACTGGTGGAGGGCTGCAGTGATAGTTGACTTTATGGAACTTTCTCCCATCTCCATCTCTGGAGCTCAGCCACAGTGACCTTTGGCTTCTTCTTCAGCTCTCTCACCAAGGCTTTTCTCACACGATTGCACAATTTGGCTGGATGAAAGAGTTCTGCTCATCCCAAACTTCTCCCATGTAAGGATTATGGAGGCCACTGTGCTCTTTGGAACCTTAAGTACTGCAGAAATTTTTTTGGAACCTTGGCCAGATCTGTGACTTGCCACAATCATGTCTCTGTGCTCATTGGGCAGTTCCTTCCACTTCATGATTCTCATTTGCTCTGACATGAGCTGTGAGGTCTTATATAGACAGGTGTGTGCCTTTCCTAATCAAGTCCAATCAGTTTAATTAAATACAGCTGGACTCCAGTGAAGGAGCAGAACCATCTCAAGGAGGAGCAGAAGAAATGGACAGCATGTGAGTTTAATATGAATGTCACAGCAAAGGGTCTGAATACTTATGATCATATGATATTTCAGTTTGTCTTTTTTAATAAATTTGCAAACATTTCTACATTTTTTTTTCTGTCAAGATGGGATGCTGAGTGTACATTCTTTAGAAATAACATGAACTTCTTTGAATTCAGCAAATGGCTGCAATGAAACAAAGTGAAACATTAAAGGGGTCTAAATACTCACTTAATTAGCAAAGTCTTGTTTTTCATGTAGAGACTGAGGTGTTATCACTTCCTATCATTGTGTTACAGACTTTCCAAAGATTCTGATTAGATTGATACTAGGCTGGGAGGTCAACTTGTGACCTTTATGTAAGGGTGGCAGCATAAAAGAGACTAATGAAAGGAAGAAGTTCTAAGTTTATCTAGCTACAAGCCATATAGAGATCCAGCAAACAAGTGGAGGTTTTGGTCTTCATCCAAAATGCCATTCTTGGTGGAAAATAATATACTCCACATGACCTTGAACACACCATCCCCGCTGTGAAAGCTGGTGGTGGCAGCATCATTACATGGTAATGCTTTTCTTTTCTTCAGCAGAAACAGGAAATCTGGTTGTTAGAGACTGCTGAATACTTGAGACTGTTGTGGAGGTGAAATTCTGCAGTTCTGTTCTGGGAACAGGTTTAGATGTGTGGAGGTGCTGTATTGTTCTGGTTGGAATTATAACTGAAAGTAATTTAGACTTTTACATAAATAATAACCATCTAGTGGAAACATGATAGCGTTTTGCAAGCTTTGAGGAACTCACTGGACATCTAGTCTTCCTGTAACGATGCTTTGCTGTAGCTTAGGAATTTGAAGGGGCATTATTATGTATTTTGGCATGCAGTGCCATTTCGTAGAACAATCAAGTAACTGTTAAATTCAGTTGTTATAAAAATGCTATATAAAGCAAATATAACTTAAAAGAAATCTGACTTAAAGTAATTTAGCACCTTTATATTGTCACTGTTAAACCCCCTGGTCCTTTTGAAACTCCACCTTCAGGAAGTCATCACAACATGGCTCCTCTATTAACACTTTAACAATGTTTTTACCAGCCTTTCACCGAGAAGTAGCTCCTATAATGAGCTCAGCTGATGCACGGTTCCACCAGGTGTTTGCTAATCACTGCTGGCTAGTCTGAAGGAGCTGAGTGGGGGAGTTCTGGGGAGGGCTGCTCTGTGAGGCAGAAGCTTGGAAACTGCAGCTCTTAAACGTTTTGCACAGTTGAATGGTTGCCAAGGAGATTAT
Organism: Alfaro cultratus; assembly: GCA_903066825.1. Classification (NCBI taxonomy): domain Eukaryota; kingdom Metazoa; phylum Chordata; class Actinopteri; order Cyprinodontiformes; family Poeciliidae; genus Alfaro; species Alfaro cultratus. Next base: position 22,854 of record CAEFZX010008456.1, read on the forward strand.
AGGATTTCTCAAACATGCATGAAAGAATCAAGGCAACATTCCACGTACATTGTAAAGTAAAGCTCAAAAAAGTCTATTTTACAAAATACTGCCCCTTTAAAACCTGTACTATTTGTCCTTAGGCCTAATTCAACAATTTTAAAGGTGATTTCAACCTTTCTAATTTTAATTAATCATGTCATAAAGTGATATAACCTAATAATCCATAAAATATAAATATGGTATTATGTTTCAAGAAAAATAATAGAACAATATTTAAACCTATTGATGTGTGATGGAAATGCAGGTGTTTTTTTGTTTTTTTAATCAGTTTTTGTTTTTGTTAGAACTTCTCTTAAGCCATGTGTTCTTCATGTAAATAAGCCTTGGAAGGTTTTCTTCTCCTCACTCTCAACTGGAGAAATATTATATTACTGGAAAAGCGTGTTGTAAATCTCTGTTTAAAACCTTTGTTGTCAAGTCTGGACATCAAACATGTTCTAAATAGAACATGTTGCCATGAAATGATATGATATAATTTTTTAATGACTTGAAAAGCAGAAAATTACACATTTTCTGCTTTTAAATTTTGAATTTGGTCAAATAAATATGTAACTTCAAAACAGAAGGTTTTTTTCTCCTTTGCTTCATAAACAGTTACTAGAATCAAACATATATTAATATATAAATATATACAAAATCTCATAATAAGTTTAGTGTGTAAAAGAACATATCAAATAGATAAATAGAAATGTAAACTAATTTTGGACAACAAACAGTCTGAAATCAGCTACCAAGTGTAAATTAAAATACTTAAAAACACAAATGAAACAAACTGCTGTGGTTCAACTGAAAATCAAGCAAACATAATGTGCAAAAGTAAGAGACTTCTTTTGATATTTAAGGAAATCTTCCTTTTAAAAATGCGCAACAAAAAATATGTCTGATTGGGGACCAAGTTAGCAGGTAGCTAGCTTCTTATTCGATGTTTCTGAGTAGTCATGGTATCTTTGCACCTGCAATCAATCGGGTGCTGACAAAACAGACAGAAAATGTTCTCTTGTTTCATATAACTTGAACTTCAACTTTGCTTGAGTTATTTATTTACTTTTTGGGAAGATGTTAGTGTTTCAGAAAGTCTTTTCGCCATGGCTGTCTGGTTCATTCTGTCTGTATGAAGAGAAGAGCTGAGCTCCGCATAATCGAGTAACGGCGGGTATGGAAGCTGCAGCAGCCAGTAGAGGAGTGTGAGGTGAGGCAGGTGATGAGGAAGGTGAACCCAAGGAAGGCTGCGGGACCTGACGGTGTGTCGGGACGGGTGCTCAAAGACTGTGCAGATCAACTGGCTGGAATCTTCACAAAGATTTTTAACCAGTCCCTGTCTCAAGCT
>CAEFZX010008458.1:0-39460 GCA_903066825.1 Alfaro cultratus
TTTTCACTTCACAGGTGTGCCCTGTCAGGTTTTTCTACAATCTAATCTACAATTTTCATAGTCATGAAAATAAAGAAAACCCTTTTAATGAAAGGGTGTGTCCAAACTTTTGGTCTGTACTGTAAATTCAACTGAGAATTAGTAAATTTCTGTTCAGAGAATGCGAATGTCCCATCCAATGTGACTGAATTTCTTATGCAGCTGTGGTTGCAGCAGATTTAACATGACACTATGTGAAAAGGTTCAATAGGTATGGATACTTTTTCAAATCCCTTTGTGCTTGTTGAGTTCTCCTGTCAGCTCAACAAAAGGTAGCAATGGTTGATTATTTTTGCTCATACTCTGTTCAGAGAAAACTGTTTCTTTTCTTTGCAGTCTTAATGGTTCACAATTTTTCTCATCTTCTTCCTTCTCATTCATCTTCCTCCCCTCCCCTCCTAAAAATGTCCTTGTTTTTGCCCTATATAACAAACTGGACCATGCACTGAAAACAAACTCCTACATTGTGTCAAAGTCCTCTCAGTCAATGGAAAAAAGCATAAAGCTGCTCATTCCAATAGAGTGTTTTTTTTATTTTAATTTTGTTTCTCAGATGTTTCTTAATTCATTTGAAAATGCTGCCAGAAAGATTAGTCTGAAAGTGAGACTTCCTCTGTTAACCTTCTGCGCTAATGTTTTTTTTATATTTTGCATTATGTTCTGAACTAGCTTGTTTTCTGGCGCACACGTCCCTTGCATAGAAGCATGTTTCAATAATGTATTGAAAGAGAAACACTGTGAGAATCCTGACTTGAGCTTGCTTACTTATCACTTCCTTTCTTGCTTCTTTTAGTTGATCTAGTGCAGTAGCTTCATTTTTTCTAGTATAAAACTGAGTGAAGATACAATTATCTCTTGAGGAGAAAAGTACCACACTGATGGCAAACTCCCGATAACAACAGAAGCTCTCGCCTCCACGGCGTGACGTCTGCACCGGGATTAGTAAATCGCTGTGACAGTCTGACATTTGAACCCTGGGGTAGAGCTCGCTGGGGAAGTTAGGCTGCTGATGCTTGATAATGATTGGGCTCTGACAGTGCCTGTTTGTATTACTGTGAATGCTGGTAGTGCAGCAGCAGTGTCCCTGCAAGAGCTTGTGTCATGGTTTTTTTATGATGAGCGTAGATTTAAGGATTGCTGGTTAATCCTTCAGGGGTCGTCGGTGCTGGGAGGTAATAGCTCACTCAGCTGCAGAGTGTTGTCGGTCTCTGTCCAGTGGTGTGTGTGTTCAGACAATAATCTTCTATATGAGCAACTTTCTGTATGCATGTAGTCTTTTTTTGGTAATGTTTTTGTTGAGATACCAGAGAAAGTACTTGGTTGAGGTAGACCTGGGGATGATAGCAGCTGTTTTTAACTTTCTCCACTTGGAGACTGTTTCACATGCAGTGGAATGACTGACAAATTATTTTGAGACCTCGTAAAATCTCTAACCACTTATGAACTTCCACAATTTTCTTTCTGATGGCTTTAGACAGCTCCTTTGATTTTACCTTGGTACCCCCCTTACTTCATATTTGATGTTCTCCTTCAAAATGTTGTGTAGCAATCTTTTAGACTTGACCACCCGGTGTGATACGCTTGTGCGCAATTTTTGACATTACTAATGACATTTTATTAAATATAGTGGGTGTCCTAATTTAATCCCCACCAGATTTTCTGTTTATTACGTTGCACAAAAAATTTAATTGACATAAACCAGCATGTTAGAAAGAAACAGGTTGTAGTAGGGAACCTATTTTTATTTGCATATTTGCTATGCAAATAAAAATAGGTTATTTTTCTTTGCATAGCAAATATGCAAATCATTTTGTGCTATTTAAATGTTATCTAGCTGACAATAATTTGAAATGCCACATTTATTATTATAAAGGATGAGTGAAAGCAATGCCAAACATGAAGTACAGAGCTTAGGGCTCTCAGCACGTCTTCCAGGAAACAGTAGGTGAAGCAAGTAATTCAAAACATACCAACATAAAACTTTAAATATAAAACTGATCAACTTTATTGGATAAAAAAAAAGCTGGAATGTGATTGTTGTTTTGCCACTAAATAAAACACAGAATTCATAAGCAAAGCATTATGCTGGTGCCGTGATATACAAATATTTGAGAAAATACTTACTGAAGGTATTTCCTGGCATAACTCACACCTCTTTGTTTTAAATGTGTCTCTGAAAATTACACCGCTTTTATTGAAAAACCCTTTACCTTTTCTAAACGTAGAGGCAGCAAAGGTGTAATATATGATTTAGGCGGAACTTATCTCCTTTATTAAAATGTGTCAAAGGCAAAGGGTAGGTTTGTGGAAAAGCACCATAATATTCAAACTAATTATTAAATGCTATATCAATAAATCTAGCTGTATTTTTAATAACACCTGAGTTTTGCAGCAAGGGGTTTTTGTTCAGAAAAAACAGAAATGTCTTTTCATTTGTCAGTTAGCAGATTAAAATGATGTTGCTGTATTTTGTGGGCCTTTTAGTGGATTTATTATGCAAGAGAGCTGAAATTTGATTTGTTTGAAATGCCAACCAAATAAAAATAATGAAATCACCAAAAAGGTAACAGCAGTTTTAGTCGGATGCTTTTAGTGAGCTCTACAAATTAAAAAATAAAAAATAAAAAAATCCCAGTGCTTGAGCATGACCTCATTTTGGCCCTTCTGTCTACTCATAAATGTTGCATTGTAGTGTCCTCACTGTTGCCATTTGCTGGGCAAAAAGGTGTTTCATCTGATGAAAACCTCATTCAAGCTCCAGAGTCCAAGCTCCTGTTCTCACAGGTCAAACGCATTCAGCTCATTAAATTTCAGTGCGGCTCCTGCGACGCGGCTGTGCTGGAGGATTGTGAGTCATCAGGCACTGACCTGACTTGTAGATTTGGGATGTTTATTTTTGGAAATATTTTAACATTTAAATGCAGATTAGAAATTTCCCCAAATTGGTGTAGTTTAAAAGGGTGTGGTATATTTAACAATACAAGAAATTGATGTTGAGAGGCTTTTGCCAAAAACAAACGTCCATCCGTTTTATCGAGGTTCTGTGCGATGAACCAACACAAAGCGGTTAATTATTGTGAAGTGAAAGGCTGTGCATGGTTTTTAAAACAGCTACATTTCATGGCAACTACAGTTGCAAGTTTCCAGAAGTACTGTATATGTCAACCACATTTCCACATTTACAGTCTCTTAATTTTTGCCCATCCATCTTTGCAGAACAGTTCAAGATCAGTCATACTTAATAAAGAGCGACTGTCAATTTTCAAGTTTTGCTTCAGACTCCAAATTAGATATTGGTCTAAGCCATTTTAGCATGTATTACAAAACACAGTATACCAATAACATATGTTGATAACTGTGGCTGCTATGTGACAGAATGTGAAAAAAGGTGCATGAATACTTCTGCAAGGCCCTGTGTATTTACAGCCCTTAACTAAGCGTGACAATAACTTTATAGCACAATGGAGAACTAGTTTGTGTTGATGAAGCCCGACAGTGTTATAACAAATCTAAAGAGGCATGAAATGAGCTGGGTTTCTGACATGAGACCAATTCACTGTCCCTAAAATAGGCTTCCTAATAAATCATTTACAGATGCATTTATTCAAGTATGTCATAAGTGTTCTGACCCTTGAGGGTTAATATCCTCTTTTCAAACAAGAACCATCCTCCAAGCATATTCCACGTAATTATCATTCGGTCTACCTCGGGCCCAGTTTTGTTCTTTTCATGCTAATTTGTTTTGCTCTGTGTTGACATTGTTTGCACCTCATCTACAAACCTGACAAAAATATTCATCTGCTTTGAGTCAAAACAGTAATAAAGTAAGGAGGCCACTGGCAAAATTTTGCATGCCTGAATTTGGGGTTATGGTGGCAGCATAGTGGATGTCCTTTATTACCTTTAATTTTACTCGTTTTCATGTGAAGGGTTCAAATGTTATGTATAATCAAAGACAATATTATAACCAGAGAAAGCATACGTTTAGTCTCTTGCTTAGTGGAACAATAGCATGCTTTAACATCATTTCCCAAGTCTCCCACTTTGCGTGATAAAGTGTCCAATGACAACATTAACGACCGATGATGTGCACATCCGTTGCAAGACATCTGCAAAATACATCAGCCTCCACATCAGTTTGCAGCTCTGGTGAAGATGTGTGGAAAGCACCAAAAGTTTTAGCATGATCTCTGAATTAGCAAAACCACCACTGCTACTATCTAACAGTGAACTTTGGATTTTTTTTGTCATCTCCCAATTTCTCGACTATAATTGTAGTGTTTTGCCATTGTATGTTGCTCCCTTGTTATTAGTCATGCTGTGTTTATATATTGTTTAATAAATCTGTTTTCTGGCTTAGCTTCATGTGCCATCCCTGCTGCCAGGCATCACTGTAACCACTCAGCTGTTTCCTCTTACAAGTCAGTCACCCTCCTCAGTAAATAAACCTGTCAGCCGATTCATTAAATTCAAGATTCCTTCGGTCTTGCTTGTTGTCCTTTGGCCTTCAGTTTTTAAACTTTGGATTTTTCACAAAACCATGATCGCAACCTAAACAAGCTATGACACTTGGGTCATAGTTGAGCCACGTCTTCAATTGTTTTAAACTTATTAATCATTGGTTTGGCAGTAGATATGAGCAAGTTTTGAGTGAGTAATTAGCTTCTTTCGTTATTCATTTTAATAGGTTTTTACACATAATAAGTATTGAGTAAATATGATCTCTATTCATGTCAAAGAAGGTATTTTTTAAAACCACATTTCGGGCCACTCTGGCCTCCTTCCTACTGGGCACAAACATCTGCAGCCAACACTGTGATTATGAGTCAGAACAATGTAATTAAATGCATATCTGAGGTTTAAATTTTAAGAATTCTTCACAGAACTTTAATATTATAACTCTCAGTCTTAGACGGTAGATTATTTGTTGGCATACAAACAATACTTGTTTTCCAAGCATCTTTTGGCAGCATTTATTTGGCCTCCATCATACTTTTATTAACAAGAATCCCACTAATGAGTCTAATTTCTATTACACAGTTTAGAATTGAATGCCATTCAACATTTTCAACAACATTTCTCCTGATATTTGCAGTTTTATTTTCATATTTTATAAATATTCACTTAATTGGCGTACGCTATCTGTGATAACTGCACAGCGTTTTATTTTTTTAATTTTGCCCTTACTATGCAGTGTATTATTCTTAATTGTGTTTCTATATATTTTTTTGTTTTTGAGTGACTCAATATGCCTCCATTGCCTATTTCTTTGCTGTTGTTACACCTGGATTTTCCCTGTGGGACAATAAAGGGCATTTCTATTGATTTGACAAAAACATTTTAATATTCTGATCGGATTCAAAGCCGTTTAAGTGCTTTCTAAATATTTTTAAGTTCAAGAAAGATTCTGTAAACTGATATTGTATCATGATTTTACACAGTACAAAGAGCAACACCAGTGACGAATTGTGTAAGTGCGTATTTTAGTTATATAAACATTAAACATTAGACTAAATTAGACTAAATCAGCTTAGTGATTCAGCAACACACAAAGCACTCCTTCTTTGTTATTGTGATTTAGATAGAAATGTTTATAAATGATAATTTATGTATCTATGCTGAAAAGTTTCATATCTGCATTTGCATTTGGAATTGATGCTTAGAGAAAGTAGGTTAGCCTAAATGTTGACAGGCAGCTGGGAATGTCGGCTTAACACTTTGTGATAGATGCAATGCTGGGCCGACGAAAGCTCAGACAGACATCCTTTTCTTGTCTTTCCTTTTATTCTTTATTGTGTCAAAAGCCTTTTTGCTGCTCTATACCTCTGTCTCCAAATCTGTTCATGTACCTTAATGTACCTTACCTTAGTCGTTGTCATCTGTCATCTCTTCTTTTTCTTTTGCCTTATGAAAAGTCAAATTACTAAATTATGATACGAGTTTCTTAATGTCCTCTTAATACGTAGTTGTGAACATTCTAGTTTACATGCAGTGCGAACATGAAGGGAAGGATGTCTGTAACTTTAAGCAGGGACTTTCAGTTGAGGTATCTTTACAAAAAACAAACAAAACCGCAGGAATCATAACATCTGAACTGTAGCTGCATTTGCACTTTTAGTTTCCCTCACTTCATCAATTTTTCATCAAGTCTGCAAATCTTCTCCATATGCCTGAAAAGGCCAAAGTCTCCATTCTGAACATGAGGCAAAGACTTAAAGGGCCTAAAATAAGTGCGTATATCCAAAGCAAACACATTAACTCTTTGCTGTGGCCATAAAGTTTGGTAAAATCTTTCGTTAGTGTGACATACTTTTCTACAGATTTTGTTTTAATTCAAGTTTTTGATGCATCACCTTTGAATGTTTACTATATTGTCCTTAGAGATTGAACTATGAATGAAATTCTCTCCTTTTCCTACTTCTGCTTAAATAATGTGCTATTATAATTAAATGTATAACGTCGTCAACAGCATTTGTCGCTAATTTGACTTTGGTTTAGAAAAACAGCTGTAGTTTTAAAGAAGGAAGCAGTGTATTTGCAATGCAGTATACTAAAATACATCCACATGTGTTCCTCTAATTAACTCAGTTTTAGTGAGTTAATCTATCAAAAGTTTACAAAACCATGACATTATTATCTGGGCTTTCTCAAAATGTTTTAAGGTCAGTTGAGCCTTTTGAATGTTAACAATCTTTAAAATGTTCATTATTTTGACATTTGATATTCATTTTGGTAATCCTAACTGACCCAAACAGGAAAAAGTTTCCCTGATCTAATTTCAAACTGTGAGGGCAAAAAAAGGGTTGTGCATCGTTCCACTCGGTGTAAATAAATTTATAAGTTCAGTGCATTTTCACTGAGGACTAACATCTCTATTACTGATGTTGATTTCAGATCAGACTGCCATATGGGCGCTTTCTTAGATGCTGCTCCAGAAACCTGAAAGCAAACCTCCAGATGCTGATGAGGAAGCCAGCTGGCAGTCTGGATCTCACAGGCTCATTTAAAAACTTAACGCAGCCTTAAATTTACTGTCTTATTTCTCCCCAATTGCTTCAGTCTGAATATCTACTTGTAATGTAATTCCTTTTGCTAAAGTTCAACCTGCACTGCACGAGCCCACCTGAACACGGCCCCTGCCTGTATTTCCCCCTGCTGAGTGTGCTGGAGGTGGCCTTCACCTGGGGACATCAATATTTCAGGCTTTCTCGGCGCAGGCACTCACAGGGCACGCTGATCATTCAGAGTCCCTGGAGATGCTGATGTGGAGACAGATAAGCAGAAAGAGTGGACAGTAAATTACACAACCAGCATGAGAAGGTCGAGACATTAAGGAGGGGGAAAGGGTGGGATGTGAAAGTGGTAGTGGGTATTTTAAACAAATGGAAAAGGATGTGAAAGGAACTGAAAACCGGTAATAATTAGACGCGTGTGTTTATTTGGCTGTTGTGTTTCTCAGGAACGTAAATGTGAAGAAATCCCTCAGCTTGAGCAAAATAATTACGATCATTGGTGATGTATATTTATAATTTCAAAAGAATCCATCTGATTAAGGAGAACATTAGGAAGCTAATCATCTATTGAAAACAAAGCAATAACATAAGGGACGGATGAGGAAAACGTGAGCAGGAGACAGAAGAACTAACAAATGGGTGAAATAATGGGATGGATTAGTGAATTTAGTGGAGCTTCAGCAGACGCTGATGAATGCCCCATCTGACTGCTGATGACAGTACGTCTCCTGCCCTCTCTTCCTCCTCATGCTGTCCTCCTTTTGTCTCTGAGTGAAAGAGCCCAACTAACCAACTGTTGCTGCGACTACAGCTGCTGCCACAATGGTGGTCATTAGGGGTCGTTACCATAGCAAGAAAGGTCTAGGGGGCAATCAGGGAAGAGCCTTCATTCACAGTGATCACTGACATAAACTCCAGTTGTTTGCTTCACATTCACACAGTGAAATGTGCACATTGATTGGAAATTAATCTGGATCTCTTGTTGACCCGTGTGTAGATGTAGAATTCATAAAAGTGCATTAAAGTGTTTTCTATTGTTTTCAGGAGACCATTACTGAAACTCAAGTACTGTGAGACAGCAGCTTTTGGCAGCAGCTTTGCACATCCGATCATCATTTATTTCTGCATGGGCTCCACAATGCAAATTGCGCTAAATACATAGATTCCCAACAGGTCCAGCAATTCACACCTGATTGGGATCAGCAGACAGTCGAACTGCTGTTTACCCTCTCTAGTTACATCTTTAGCGCTCTTGTCGGGACTAGGTTGAGATACTGAAGTGTCAAGTGTCAGTGCTAGAGGTCAGATGGTGACTCATACAGCTGTGTGAAAATATCAAAATAAAAGCACTTCCTGTTCTGTTAGTGCAAAATTCAAAAAAAATTTAATTGAAATTAAAATTCTCCAATTTAGGAAGGGGGAAAAAAAGCCTCCAAACAACATATAGTGGAATAAAAACTCATTGACAAGCTGAACACAAGAGAAAACAAGTGTTAACTGAGCCACTGAAAAGACTTGACAAAAAGAATGTCAATTGATTAGAAAGTCAAAATTTTACTTTTTTTTTTTACTATTTGAGCAGGAATGGCTATTTATTTCTAATGTAATAAATATAACTTTTCATTAATATTCCAAGAAATATAAAGTGCCTCTATCATGTTTTTTTGTTAGTTTGTTTTTTAAATTATGCATAGACCTCCTTGTAGTATAGAGTGGTTGGTGCACTGTTGCAGTCCAGAGCTATTCAGACCGAGAAGCTAAACTTTTCTCATAATGAGCCATGAAGAAAGATTTTTTTTGCCCTTTTTGTTCAATAAAAACTAAGGTGCGTTTATTTTGTACAAAATGGAAATTTCACATCTGCCTCATTCTGACTGGGTGGTACAGCACGAGTTGGTGTAGTTCTGTTCACGATATTGTCTGTTTCCATTGGAGCTGCTGCCGTCAGACTGGACAGCTCATTTATTAGAGGACAGAAAATTTCTGCTTGCCATAAACTCAAGAAATACTAGTAATACTAGTGCCTTTGAATCTTTTTCATGCTGGTATTTTTACAGGACAAACAAACCTAAATTATTTGTAAAAACCATAATTGAGAGGAAAAGTGTTAATTTAATGCAGATTTTTCTCTAGTCAACACAGGTTCAAAATTGTAGATTCAGGCTCAGTAAACCTCTAATATTTGGTTAAAATTCTCTTGCCACACAAAATGCTTGCAGTCATCAATAAGCTCTCAGCCATAATTCTGTCTGGATATTTCAACACTCTTCTTAGCATTTGGTGAAATTGGCATGGGAGCAACTTTTAAGTATAGTCCACAAATTTAAAACAGGATCAGGCTCAGGGATTCAGAAAGCTTAACGTAAGCCCTTTTTTATCCTAAACTACTTTTGATTTGAATTCGAGATGATTTTTCTGCTGGATCATTCTAAATGTTTGCCTATAAACCATGTGATCTAAATCACCATTCTCAGAAGAAAGTGAACTAGTTAGGATGTTAGGCAGCAACACAAACATTACCAAGACTCAAGTGTGCTATGAAAACCGTCATCACTGCCCATAGAGAAGCCAGTGTTTCATCAAAATTGAGAGAAATCGAGCCAAAATTAACTTCTACCTCAGTGGAAATTTGCTGATTCATGGACAAAGCAAAGGCCTTTTACGAAAAGGATAGTTTGACACCCAGATAAAGACTGGGCTATTTGGTTACAGTGACAGGATTTGTGCTTGGCAGAGTCGAGGTAAAAGAAAAGTGTCACAACTGGTCGGCATGCTGGTGCCAAAATCATACTGTGGAGCTATTTTACTATCTGTGGTGGGAAAACTGGGGGACGATCTTCTGATTGTTCAGTTTCCCTTCAAACCAATAGCTAAAAACCTGGAAACAACTGGGTGTTTCAACACAACAGTGATCTGAACACACAAATGAAATAGATAAATCAATGCTTAAAGGCTCTTTGCTAGGAAACCAAACATGAACAGTGGTCAAATGTTTAATCATAATTAGAAGCTTTTTAGTGGCAAAAAAAAAGTGTTGCTAACATCCAAACATTAATTTATGCATCTGTCGTTCAACAACATAATTAATGACATTCACGTCCATGACAGGATAGGTGTATGTAAACCTATGACACTGCTCTTCTGCTCTTCTAATCATAAAATACTCACTATAAATTAACAAGCTTCTGCTGATGGTCTGTTTATAGTGATGCTACCATCAGTCACAGTTGTTCATAGTAACAGGAATTTCAAATTAGAAATGAATCATGTCTGTGGTTGCATTTAAAAGCATAATTTTTTTTTATCAAAGCACATTAATGATTCAAAATAGTCAGTGTACAGGTAATTTGACTGCACTGAGGTTTTGCCATCTCCTGAGATTAAATCAAAAGTTTTTCTGTCAGAGACGGGGGCAAGACAGAATGAAAATGCGGTCAATTCGCAGACAAAAGGCGAGACCTTCAGAAAATTGCCTTGACACCCCTCACAAGTACCATGGGAACCATCAATGTCTGCACCGAATTTCACAGCAATCCACAAAGGACTTGTTGAGTTGCTTTAGCGAATATAAAAGCTATGTCTGACTGCTGTTATACGGTACTTTCTATCTGTATTAATCAGAAATCCCATTATTGACTGTTTTATGTGATTTCACAAAAAAATAAATAAAAAAATTTCACAGCAAGCACATCTGTCAGCTGTGATGGACTATTTAAAGAAGCAAAGTATGCCAGAGCAAAGCTTCACTTATGGGAGACAAGAAGTAGAGCAGGAAGTAGAGCAAGAAAGTAGCACTAGCAGGGCAAAGCTAAACAAAATGAAGCCTCTCGCTGCTGCAAGCTTCAGTTTTTCAGCAGCAATGACTGATTGGATACAGAGCCTTGCAGAAGTATTAATACCCCTTGAACCTTTTCACACAAAACAGTCTTTAATGGTGGACAGTAAAAACAAGATAAATTGTCTGACAAACTAATTCATTTAGTTTCACCAACTTTACTCTGATGCCCAAAAAACAATTCAGTCAAGATAACTGCCCATAGAAATCTAGGAAGTATACAAACTCCAGGCATGTGAGGACATCATGCGTAACGTTATGTGTGGTGGAAAATAATCTGTGCGTGGAGCATGGCTGCCCGTGGTTGTTTTTGTCAGCAGGGTCAAGAAAATTTATCAGTTTATGAAAACACCACTGGAGCTAATATAACAGGAAAATATTGGAAGAAAACCTCAGAAGACTGAAAAGGAGCATCGCCTTCTAACAGGACAATGAACAAAGTGAATGCAAATCGTTTGAACCATTGTTTATGTGAGCTACTTATGGCAGAGCACATTTTGTGCTGGACTCTTTGTGATCATATAACCATCTTTGATCCAAAATATTTTCCATTCTGATCTCACCAGTAAGTCTTTGTGTGTGTTTGATTTCGTAGGCTCATGGAATGTGAGAAGCTTCTAAAATATGCAGCTTTTAAGGATATTGTACTTGTCATCGATGCAAGGGTTTATCAAAGGCCTTACCTGGCCATGACCCACAGACAGAGCTCTGACTGATTGACTTGGAGGCCTCTTGCTAAGAGTATTCTTCTGTTTCTGATTGTGAGGACAAAGGACAAAGGTAGAGTAGAAAGACTCCACTCCTCTCTCATTGACTGCGCAGTGAGAATTCGACTTGGTCAAAAGAGGCACCTGCTGTGATACTGAAAGTGTGAAAGAGTCGGCCTTCACTCTGTATTGATCTCGCTTTGGGATCGTCTGAGTAGACTATTCTTTTTGTAAAAGTTAGAAACGAGACGGAAAAGGCTATGCACATGGGGCTTAGGGTCTGAGAGTGTAGTTAGACATTATGACAAAACAAAACAGCAGCACATTAACAGAAAGAGTCAGGTGACAATGATCGGGTTGAGCAGCGGGGAGGCCGTGTGGCTCACAGCGAAGCGCTCAGATCTGGCTCACGCTGGCTGCCTCAGCTGAAAGTGTGTCATAAGAAAGCTAGGCTAATGCACCATGTTAATGTTGCTTCAGTGCGCTGCTGCAGCATTCAGCACTTACTGTTACTGTCAGCACAAGTCATGCCCTGAAAACCCAAAGTTATGCGCTTAACAATGAAGAGCTCAGCTTATATGAGCAAACAAGGATTGCTGGAAAATCAGACCTGCCTTCGCCTATAATCACTGCTACTATAGAAATAGTTTTGTTTAGTTTTTTTGCTGTGCAGATATATTCCTGAGGTCGGCAAAAGAAAAGCTCTGAGCAGACTGACAATAATAGCACCAGTATCACGCTGATGAAAGGCACTGATTACAATAAATCTTGATATGAGCAACGCTACTAAAGGGGATGTATTATGCAAAATTGACTATTTCCTCATTTCTGTACTTCCATTTGGGTCTCACTGTTTCCAGAAACAGTGCAAGCACTTAAAAAGAACAACCATCCATTTCTGGCACTAAGTTAATGTTGTTTGGTGTCTGGAAAATGAGCCATTTCAAAAATCTCAGTCACACTCGGTGGCACCGCCCCGTTAGGGATTTCAAGCCAAACGGGGCTTGAAATCCAAGCCTAACGGGGATTTCAAGCCCAGTTTGACAACTGTACCAGTTGACAAACATGAAGGTACTTGCACCACGATAAGGCTCTGCTGCAAAAGGACAATCACAAAAATCAAACTGGTTTCATGCTATTCAAAGATGAACATTGTATGAATGATATTCCCAAATTCCCAACTTCAACATCATTAAAAATATTTCACATTCCCCTCTGCAAAGAAACCAAACAAGTGAAATGAGCTCAACAGTTTCTTAAATATTCCACCAGAATTATGCCAGAAGCTTGTTAAGTATGCTGTTTAAATTCAAAGATCTACATGAGATTTACACAAATAATGAGTCAGAACTGTAGTTTCTCCTTCATTTTTTATCGCATTTTTGGTTTACAGTTTTTTAATTGTTGCCTCATGCATGTCAAAAGTTGCTATAATGTTTTCAATGGCTTGTTCAGAGAACCTATTAGATCGTAGAAGTTGTCTTTTCAACCTTCCTCAGGAGGGAATCTGTTTGAAATGTACAGACATTTGCCACAAAACATGTATTTTGTTTCCCACCACACCAGTCTGCAATATTAATGGGACAACATGAAACAACTATTAGGTGTTTTTCCCCCTAGGCCTTAAAAAAAGCAGATATGAAACCACTGCTGAAAAAAAAACAATCTGGACAAGTCACCACTGCAGAATTACAGACCAACCTTCAACTCATCAGCAAGTTTATTGAAAAAGCTGTTTCAGATGCATTTTTACCAATGAAGAACTGCTTTGATATCTAAGTGTTTTCACAAATGAATAAAATACTAAGAGAAAGATGTTTAAAACATTTTTATTAAATTATAAAAATACTACTGTATAAAGCCAAACTATGCCTCTGTTATGTGATGATATGTAAAAGTCACATTATGTAACAGGAAAAAAAGTCTTCTGCTTGACTGCTGTATAACGTTGTCTGGAGAATTACAGCCTCTGGAAGCATTTTTCTAATCTCATCTCTGGTTTTTAATTAGAATTCTTTATCTATAAAGATATGACAATTTGCTGTCTCCAAAATTTAATTGATGTTACAAACAAATAAAGCTCTCGTCGAGACAATAGGGAGTAATGAAGACGGTGAGACATATCTCCAAACAACAATCTTGATGACCATCTTTTGGACGTCAAATAACTTCGCTTGTCTGTACAATCAGATGAAACAACTTTCTATTTTCAAACACAAATTACCTCAGTCTATGGTTTCACTTCAGCAGCGAAAGCAATTAGTTCTTCCATTTTGCTCACTTTGAAACACATTGCCTTTCAAACGTATTCCTCACCCTTGAACTTTTTTATATTTTGTTACAAACACAAGCTTTGTCAACAGATTCTCCCACTTTCCATTCTATGCATGGACACGTCTTGGCTGGTTTAAGGCGACGCCATAGTATGTTCATTTTCGGATGTTGGATTAAAGATTGCTTCACGAGATGTTCAAAGTCAGGGATATTGTTTTGTAACCTAAACCCACTTTATATATCCTCACAACTTTTTCCCTGATCTTTCTGCGCTGTTTCTTGACTTAATGAGGCTTTTGTTCACTATTTTTCTCTAGCAAACCTCAAAGGCCTTCATGGAACAGCTGGATTTATACTGAGAATAAATTATACACAGATGGACCCTGTTTCATCATCGGGTGATGCCAAAGGCACTTTGTTGTCCTTGATGGTATTTTGGGGTATCGAAGTAAAAGTGGTTAAACACAAATGCATGGCACACTTTTCTATTTTTTATTTTCAAAAACCTTTTAAACAATTGATCTTTTTTCTCCCACTTCTCAATTATGCTCTGATTTGTGTTGGACTATTGTATAAAGTTGAAAAAAAAAAATACACATATGAACATGCATGTTGTGGTTGTAAGGATACAAAGTGTGACAAAACCAGTATGTGTACATTTGCAAGTATCACAACTAACATATTCGGAATGATAGTTGTGGTTGTTTGTGTTAAAGCAGAGGGAAAACACTTCCATAATGTTTGGAGCTGATAAGATCTCTTTCTTTTGCAGGACTTCCCACCGGTAAACCTGCTGCTCCGTCACCTCAGCAAGAAACTCCTGGTCTGCTCTAAGAAGGTACGTTTGTCTTTCTTCCACCATTAGGAGCCTGATGACCTGTTCATTTGGCACTGTGTTTAGCTGTACCAGATATAGTGCTTCATTTTGTTGTTAAATGCAAGGAAGCGTCTGAGCTACCAAAAGGCTCGGTTCACAAGCCACAGAAGCTAACTCCTTGCCTTGACCTGGTCTACTCTGAACAGCGATAAATCCTGAAGGCAGATGGGTTGAATGCGGCTGTCAAACAAAAAGACAAGCAAAAAGTATGACTCTGTGGGAGGCACAGCTAGCTGTTCTTTGTACAGGCTATGAAATCCCAAGGGGCTTGTGTTTTCTAAGGCCAAAAACTGACCAGAATAGAAATGTCAGCCTATCTTCAAGACGAACACTAAGTGTGAGGTGAGCGTAGTAGGTTTATTAGCGTTGTGTTGTCGTGGCATGGATGAAGGAGCATGTTTTGTCATGCAGATGCATGCACAACGTTGGCCGCAGGCAGGGAGAGATGATGGAACATGGTCGCAGCGCTCCGAGGGGGCTTCCCTGAGGTGTGACACGCAGCTCGTGTTTTTCACACTGGATTAATTTCATAATAAGCACAAATCTCAGCTGAGATGCTATCTATAGGGGCAGGCTGTCACTCACAATGTGGAGAAAATGCTTCACATGCAGCATGCAAACCAAAGATGTAGAGATGGGGGAAAAAAAGCCAAGAGATGGAAAAGATTGTGGCGACTGAAAATAAAGTAAGCGTCAAATAGGTAAAGTTGCTTCTTTCGTTCTTTGAAAGTGAAGAAAGAAAACGAGATGTGCAACTATATATATATAACACTTTTAAATTTGCAGTGACAGTGATGGATCCTGCTTGGATTTTCTTTTCAAAGAAACAAATCGATATTCTTTTTACAGTGGTTGCTTTAATGATTTTCTTTTTTTCTTCGTCTTTTTGCTTTTCTGAGATGCTTCTGGCACACAGAAAACAGTGATTCATGTTGAAACACTACTGTCTGTTATAACCTGGGTATATTTAAAAGTAACATTTAGAAATACAGCTTCGATAAACAGCTGAGCACATGCCATCGATCATCTAAGCTAACGATATCGTGTACAGTGCATCTGAAAAGTATTCACAGCACTTCACTTAATGAAATTAATATATTTCCTCAAAATTATACACACATAGACTTATTTCGGTAAGCAAATTTCACGAATGTTTAGCAGCCTCCTCAAATGTAATTTTTCACCTCTTGTCAATAAAACCGGAGAGGACTTGTTGTGATAGCCGGTCTTACATACTGCAACTCTCTTGCAGGCTGCACTCTAACATTAATCAGTAGTTATGCATAATCTGTGTACAGGCCTGTAGTTTTGCACAAAAACTGTTTATATGTGTGTGGAAAAAAAGTCAAATGACTGAGGTATTATTCAGCAAAGGCGAGGCATGACTTTTATTTTCACTGTTAAACTCAGACTGGTTTACTGTGAACACATACTTTAATGTCTTCAGCTTTCTTCCTTAGAGAAATACCTCTCCACTGTTATGGCCACTGGGAGTTTCCATATTGATGCTGTTTATTAGATTTTAGTCTGTGTTTTTTTTTCGCAGCTTGAAAATTATTCAATGCTTAATGCCAGGCAGACGTAATGTGCCGGTAGCTATGATCTCATCGACTTTGTTCAACCCAAAATCTCTTTTCTTAGTGAGAGTCATAGCTAGAAAGACTACTTTGAACTAACTATATGGTCATTTCTTCTCTCTTTTTTAAATGCAGAGGACGTTGCATTTTGGGGATATTTGTGCCTTAGCGCCTAAAGAAGTTTCTAGAAGCATGGATTTAAATGGGCTTGAAGCCAAATCTCTATAAAAAATATAGTCTGGTTCGAGTGTTGCTTTCCTGCCGCGAAAAGTTAAAAGATTTAAATAGCATTCCTGCATTATTTTATTTATGGATTTTTTTTTGCATTTATAAAGGGAAGAGCAATTTCTCTTTTATACATAAACAAATTTGTTACAAACAAGTGGCTAAAACGCATCTCTGCAAGATACCTCAGAACCACAGGATTTGTTGACGTATCATTGCACTGTCATTCTGTATATGAGCTTACTGCTGTCATTTGGTGCACATGCCGCCATCTGTGTGTTCTCTGTGTGTTGGTATGTGCACTCTTTCTGCTGCCTGTAGGCATTGCACTAACATGGTTTAATCCTATGTGGGGCTTACTGGATACAAATCCTTTCTAAAGCTTTTAAAGCTTCTGCCTTTTCATTTGCCACTCTTTCTCGGTGACTCTCATCTGTCTATCAGGCAGCTAAGGTGACTGCAGCACCACTCTCCATTTCACCCACTTATGTGACTGTATTTTTTTCTAACACATGTCAAGAAAACAGTTTGTTGCTTTACCTTTAAAAAAGACCTATTTGTCTGTGTTGGAGATGCAGATGCCATGTATTCCTTTCAGATATGCCTTGTTTTGTGACACCTGATCTGGTCATGTGAGCCTTTGTTGTGCCATGTGTAACAATTCAACATCCTGACTGTCCTCTGCTAAAGACAGCACAACATTTTCTGATTTTTCTTTGGTATTGGACTCGCTAATAAAGTATCTGACAAATACAAATGATTCATTTTGTAAGATAAACAATATTTTACTTTCATAACTACCAATAAACTGGCTCATTTGATTAATTCAAACTAGATAATAAAAATGTATCAATTTGCTGCTATGTAAACCAATTAGCAGCAGCAAAACAAAGCAGTTCACAAAAACAGATAAAACTCAAATTAATAACAACACAACACAAAAAAGAAAGACATAAAAATAGTGGAGTAAAATGAAATACCAAAACTTAAATTCTCACCAACTAACTATCTAAAAAGCTTCAGACAGGAAGCTATGCAGCAGTCTGGTGGTTCTGTTTTCTTTTTTATGTTGCACTGCTATTTACCCGATGGAAGCCAATCGCAATCGTTATGAAGAGGGTGTGAGGAGTCTCTGATGATTTACAGCTTCGAAATGGATCCTGATAGTCGGGCCATGCCAACGACACTTACGGCTTCCTCTCATTATCCTCTGCAGGGCCCTGTTTGTTTTTTTCCCCTCCGGTCTGCAGAGTTTTGTGAAGAGGCGGGTAGGGAGTGATGCTTGTGTCGGTTCGCTCAGAAAGTGTAGTCTCTGCTGAGTCAAGTGCTGCACTTAGACCAGCTGAGATCTTCAGAGTATTAAGTGTCGTCCACTGTCTTTACTACAAGGTTTGTGATGCCGGGAGTTTATATTTTTATGTCATGAACTTACGAGGTCCCTTACCAGCTCCTTTCTTTTAAACAACGTGATGTTTCTGCAACAGGTATCTACTTTCCTCCATGTACAGTGATTCATCATTTTCAGGGACGTAGCCCCACTCCTGTGGATTCATCTGCAAACTTAATAATCCGGTCTCTTCTCATGCGTGTGGATGCACAGTTGAGCATTTTTGATTTATTGCAAGTGGTTTTATTGTCAAAATAGGTAACATCCCATGAACATTACTGGTGCAAGAAAAATAACTACTTTAACAGGATTATAGGAGTCCAGAATAACATGCTGGGCATATTCAAGTGAAAGAAATTGCAGAGAAGTGCTGCTGTATTAGCTTCTTGAATGGGAGGAGTTATCCAAACAAACCCCTACACAATATTAGGGAATTAGGAAAATGAATTATTATTGCATGTTGTGACAACAATCTTTAATTTGATAAACCCAAACTTTCCTAGAAACATTTTTTTTCCAAGAATAGAATATTTCTTCTTGTCTTTCTTAGCTCAGTAAGTGAGATCTACATGGAGTGAGGACAATGAAAGTCAATCCTAGTAGACAAATATTTTATTGGCAAGCAAAATTAAAATGCATGACACGTGAAACATAATAGCCTACCAGATATTGCATCCAAGCAGACCTTTATAACATTGCACCCATGAATATTATGATGATAAATGCTGTTTAATTTATTGTACCCCTCTAATTTTTAAATGTGTTGACTGATTCTCCAAAGCCTCCCTGAAAATGGACAAAAGAAATAAATAAAAATTGGTTTTAAAAATTGCAAAATACTAATATAAGCCAGGCTGGATTACACTGTCCAATAATAATACTCAAAAATCATTATTATTAATCATCAGATGGTATCAATCTATGATGACAGCAGAAAAAGAAAACATTCAGCAGTTCAGATAGGCCCTTTTCGTCTCATCTACTCAACATGACTTAGGTTAAGAGAAGATATTTAAATTATTTTATGTTCTTTTTTTCATTATTAAAATGTCTCAGAAGGTGAAGTCAGTGTTTCACTGACACTCTTTGATGTGGATATTACTGAAGGAAGAGAAATCAGGCTTTGCTATTTTCAGCATCACTGAGATGTGAGAAGCGACTATTAAAAGAAACTATTTTCTACCACGTGTCGAGACAACTGGGTCTGCTTTGTCAAGGAATTACACAATTAGACTGATAATTACAATTGGTTATGAAAACCAAGCTAATTAGTTGTGCTAATTACGGTGTGGTTATTTGTTATTTTGAAACAAAATGTAGACATATATCACCTGCAATGAAACATCTGCAGGTGATATATGTAATCAGTCGCTGCATCCAGGGTCCTAGTCTGCAGATCCTCTTGTCCTGACTGATGTTGAAATCAAAACAGAAAGCTAAGACACTGAGGAACGAAGTAAATACTAACATGCCCACACAACAAAGTAAGAATACACGGAAAACAAAATACCACAAACTGGGGCTAAAGCGTCAAAAAGAAAAAGAAAAAAAATCTCCATTTCTAACAGACTTTGAAAATCCAGAAATGTAGTGTTTTCTAGATTTCATCTCCAAAGCCTAAACAGACTACGCTTCCATTATAAGGTTGCTTCTCTCACTAATTTAAATAATCAAAATGACTAAAAAAGCACATCAAGCTTTTGTTGCCCAGACCACAAAGCTCTGATTTTAACCTGAACTTTGTGGCCTGGATTTGGATGTGGCTCTTTGGTATTTTTTGTAAACATGTTTTCCTGAACTGTTTTTTTTTTCCATCATAGTCAAGTATTTGTGAAAGACGTAGATGGAGTGTCATATTCCATAGACCACTTCCCTTCCTGCTGGTACACATTTCCTTACGTCATCTTCCAGGAAACTGCTGCAATCTGCTCTCTTTGTAATAGATACACCTGTTCTGTTCCTGCAATTTTCTCAATGTCTCTTATTTTTTTCCCCCCCTTCAACTCAACAGCTCCCTCCTCCCACACTAGGATGCATAATTCAACACGGAGCAGAGCTTTTGCTGCATGTAATGGTGGGAAGCTGAGCTGTATTGGGAAACTCTACAACATAACATCTAAGGGCTGATGCCAGCAGGAGTCACGATCTGTCATTTTACTCCTTCTCTTTCCGACATCTCACTTTTGCAAGCACCTCTTTGTTTCTGTGCTGAACTTTTCCTTTATCATTCTTACTTTCTCCTCTCCAATGTGACGAATGCCCTTCTTTCTCCCCTCTTTAGGTCGGGTGACTGCTCTCTGTTTCCCTGCACAGTATGTTTGGCCATCTGGTCTTCTGTCCTGAGCCTCGTGTCGATCTGCAGTGTCTGTGTTCTCTGAATCCATTTGACAAGATTAATACAGTAGACCTCAAACCAATATAAGCTGCTCACTTCGATAGGGATTTCAGGGAGGAGCTTAGTTTAGTTCTGGCCTTGAGCTGAGAAGTTTGCTCAGATTTTCTTTAACTTTGACATTTCAAATGTGTCGGAACAATAATACATTTTTAAAAAGAAACTTTTTAACGTAAAAGACAGTGACATCCCAAGACATAAGTGTTGAATCACTCAAATGTAATGGTCCTTAAAAACAGAACCATTTTATTTTGAGTCAGATAGAGAACCCTGGGGGAGTTTCCCATGGGTTGCATCATATCCTTTTAAATTGTTGCTGTTGTCTTGAAACTAAAAGTTTCCCATCTTGCCTCTCAAACTAGGAAGCTGTTGGATGGTTTAACAACTCTGTGTTGAAAGCTGTAAAACCAGTTGGTGAAATGACATAGTTTTAATCATTTAACGTGTTTGAGTATTGTATTTAAATATAAAAATGTTCATCCCCAAAGAGGCTCAGTTTTCCTTCCAGTATAACTGGCTGACTGAATTTTAGTTTTTAGTCTTAATGAACCATTACTTGAACCAAAATGCAGTATTTTTCTAACCAAAACTTACGCTAGTTGCACTAGTTTCTCAAAATGGTGTTTTTGTGATGTTCAAAATTGTTGTAGCCTCTCTTACTAAGTCTTCTCAGAAGCTTAATAAGAAAAGTCTCTAATAAGACATCCCTTATTAGAAGTTGCTAATAAGAGATAAATTACAAGGCTGTACAAGTTAATCCATTTTCTTCTTTTATCTTGAGTCATATAATTCTTCATAATAAGGTCAAAAGGTCAAACTGAGAATGCAACTGCTGTTATATTTTAAATAACTACATGTGTGAAAATATCTACATTGTGCAAAGCATGTCTTAGCACACTGTGTTGATGTCATGACCTAATATTAACCAAAAGTCTGCTGTCGATTGACTGATCAACTCTTGATGACTTGGCGTGAGCAGAGGAGCAGCACTGCTGCAACAACTGTCTTTATGACCAGATTTAGAAAGGAATAAAACGTTTGTCGAACCGTAGAGCTGCACCAGATGAAGTCAATCAAGGCTCTTCTCACTCATAAATAATCAAGTTAGAGATATGAAGCTACTGGCCTTCTAGGCTCTGCTGGCTAGCTCAAAATAGCTGTCCTTTATCCAGATATGTCTCAGACCAAAACGGATTGTCCAAAACGTATCCATGGAGATAGCATGGGCTGAGCATCCGATGCTACAGCCCGGGTCAAACCTAACAAGATCTTTTCTAGACTGTTCTGAGTCTGAGTGAACCATTTACACACTCTTCCCCTGTCTTGAGGTTCAAGCTGATATGTAAAAATTATTGTGAGGTCTTACAACTTTTAGTTGAGTCCTTCAAAATAACCTTCTTGTAGCACCAAAGAGTTAGGTATTTCATTACTTTTAGAGTTTCCAGTTTAATTCTTGTAGTGAATGTAGTTTTCATTCTAACTCTCAGACATTTAGTCTATGTCATTTACAGTTAACCTCAAAATCACTCATTTCCCTTGCAGGAGTTAAAGTCATTTTTCAAAGTCCCCAACATGTTTCTTCCAACTATAATTACCAATGACATTGTTGAGTGGTTCGATCACAGCCGGAATGATTTCAACCTCAAAGATTTGGAGCCCATCATCAAAGGTAAATGATGAAAAATACAAGTGGAAGCATGAAAAGCTCATCAGCAATAATTTTTGCTATGTAATTTTCGTCCACATAAAATTAAAGCAGGTAATTTTTGTTTCTTCAGAAAAGGTACTTCCTAGGTTGTTTTGTTTTGAGAAATGCTTATCTCATTATCTATTAAAACAAATGGATTAGTTTAATAAAAATTTGTAAATCTAATAGCTGAAGTTTCATAAATAATTTGGGATTTCACTATATTGATTTTTGTAATGTATTTAGGCCTGATGTTTTTTTTTTTTTTTAGCAACAGGTAAGCAACTCTAATTATTAGCCGTGGCATTTTGCCCTCTACGTTGTTTAATAATACATTAAACAGTAAGATTTTCTGCTTCTTTTTATTTTATGCATTATCGGCTTTTTTTTAAGTGTGATTTTAAAAAAATTAGATTTAGATTTGGATTAAACTGATCTTAAAGAGGAAACCATTAAATTTTGAAAAGTTAAACAAGTTGAAATGTTGACATTAAAAGTTTTTTTTTTTTTTTTTTTTTTTTAATAGCTGAATACCACTAAGTGTGTTTGAATCATTTAATAATGAGGCACCTCTGGCAGCATGTTGTAAACTCTTCTATTCAGTATGGACAGTGTAATAAACCCACTTTTAACTCAGCCTGGCACATGGACTATCATCAAGGAAATGTTGTGTTCATAAAGCCAATTATATCTTTCACATAACCAAAAACATCAAATTGTATTTGCCTCCTGTGGTTGTTTACAATTTTACAGATGTCCAGTGTTTCTGCTGGCTAATTAAACAGCTTTCTTAATAATAATAATTTAAGTAAGAATATACAAAAACAGCCGATTCATAAATTAATGTGTTTTTCACCCACTGCAGCTCTTGTTCTGACAAGAGCTAATTGCAGCTCGAATCTGCAGAATTTATTTTATAATTTATTTGGTGTCCTTGCTGAGGCAGAGATGATCTGTTTCCTGTGAGTGAAAGAGTTCATGTCAAGTTAACGGCAGTCATCCAGTTATTATGTAATTATCAGGCAGGAGCTTGCTTGAGCTATGAAAAATAGTCCAATTTCCCTCTTCTAAAGCACCTAATAAGGAAGACAAATGATTTGGGGTTATTAAAGGAGAGGCATTATCTGTTTTCGAGGCACATAGAGACAATTTATAGCACAGTCAAGTAACTGTTACCTTCCAGCAATGTTATTTGTATCAAAAATAAAAGAAATGTGACTTTGAGGCCTTGAAATTGGCCTCTTCCTCTTTAAGAAATTCCTACTTCCTGCATCATCACAACAACACTTCTCCATGAAGCCATTTGCATCCCTTCTTAGGGAGCGTTGGACTAAGAACTAATCTGGACTTGATAAATGCTATTCAAGTACAGACCATTTACTATATGTGAAATGGTATCAAGGTAACTCAGAAAACCAGAGCTGAATTCCTGTGTTCATCCTGAGTTGCTATTTGGTTAGTGATCTATTTCCAGGGATCTCTCCAGCATTGATAAAGTCGATGGTTCTTATTGGACAAGCTACTTTTCTCCTATATCTGATATTACCTTCCAAGAAAGTAATCTCAGCACTCAATCACCCTACATTTTTTGTTACTACTTAGCAACAATTTTTGCCTTGTTGACCCATTGATGTTTAAATGAACTCCACTGCCACGTTATGTTAGGCTAGACATGGCTTTATATTTTATGTCAGAACACAGTTGTCTCGCTTGTGTCAGTTTTTAGAAAGCTTTTAAAAATACCACTTGCCCCTCAAATAAAGTAGGACATGAAAAGTGACCCAGTGGTGTCACTCCGCAGTCCTGATTTCCAACAGAGCAACATTTCATTATCCTCATGGTTCCTCATATGTTCGCACTTGTCTCGAAACAGGATGTCAAGCAGTTCTTGTCTTTTTTTAATTGTTCTTCCTAGAAGAGAATAATAATAATAAACATTTGGAAGACATCATGCACTGGTAATCCTTCAGAACGAATAATGGGTTCAGATTAAGCCCCCGCAGCTGCCATGCAAGGCTAACTTTAGCTTTATCAGCATGTCACTTCTGAAGAGCTTTTTAAATAAAGAAGCTTATCAAAAAGTGCATAGCTAATACATTTCATCACTTTGCATCAGATTGCTTTGCATAAACGCGGTATATGAAGAAGCTCTTCAACAACTGTAATCAACAAGCACATTTGCTAAGAGTCCTGCGTATATCAGTCTTCTTTCTGAGGCTGTTTTTATTGCAATAAGGCTAATGGACTTAAATGGTAAATAGATCCTGGAAGGGCTGGGAGGAGATGGAATTAAGGCCACATCAACTGGGGGCAGCTAAAGCTTTTGCATCATCAACACGTCACTTGAGGATGTCTGCATGTCCAGCAATGTGAAAAGCTTTTGAAAAACGCTCCTGACCACGCTAGCCTGCTTAGAGTTTCTCTGTTTCACATCATGTCAAAATCACATCCTCATCAAGAAAATGATGCTGACTGATTTATCAAACTAAAAGCGCCGCATCACAGTCCTCTGTCTTCCCTTTTTACACTTTCTAAAATCATCTAAATTTCCATCCCTGTAGGACTTCATCATGTTTTCTCCCTCTTGGCCTCCCAACTGAACCCGTCGCATCCCTCCCAGTAACACACAGCACTCGCTGTGGACCCATCAGAATGGCAAGTTTGAGCCTTTCTGGAACTGCAACACGTGACTGCGTCTGGTTTAGGGGTTTAAAACCACATGCTGTCTGCTCAAAATCTGGCTTTAGATAGTTGGATGGATGGAAAGTTTAATACGATGGCAAACGATGGAAGGATGATGCATGTAAAAAAAAAGGGAGCTAAAGTAAATGAGGATGGCAAATTTTTGTTTGTTTTCTTTGTATCTTTCTAAGCTACAGTTGACCATGACCTTCCATGGTCTGTTGCATGGGACTAAAGAATCACATCTGGTATTTTTGTGTGTGTCTGTGTGTGTGTGGGGTTTTTTTTTATTTGTTTTGTGTCTTTTTTTTTTTTTTGGGTTTGTGTGTGAGTTAAGCATCCCATCTGGCCATAAACACACACACAAACATACACACACACCCACACCCACACACACACACACACACACACACACACACACACACACACACACACACACACACACACACACACACACACACACACAAAGGCTGAGGCCTAAAGCAGACTGTGAGAAGATGGTGTTGCTCATGTTTTTGAAGATGCTCACATCTGTTTAAGACCAAAGAAAATAAACAACAGCCCAAATGCAAATACGTCACATTTTGAGTCCAGTTTTTCTGAAAGGGACTCGTCTGCATTTTGGCTTTGCATGTCCTCCCGTATCTGTTCTAAAATGTTATATCTTACACAGCTGGATGCATCACTTTGGCCTGAAGCAGGCGGCTAACCCTGAGGAAAAGAACAGCAAAAAATAGCATTCAAACACCAAAACACAGACATGTGTGCTCTGTTTGTGCTATAGGCTGGAAAACTCAGCTCCTGATTAACAAACACTCCCTCTCCTTTCCCCTGTGTACCCTCCTCATATTAAATGTTAGAATGTTAAACATTTGTTTTCTTGTCAAAGTCAAAGTTTACTTATATAGCACATTTACAACAGCCTCAGCTGATGGCTGCGTGTTGTCTTGTAAAGTCGACGTCTACATGTTGCCATAAGCGTTAAGGCCTTTAGCCCATGTTAATGAACATCCGTCTCTGTCACAGAAGCAGGGAAAAGTCGATGTACAGTCATTCGTCATCCTGGTGAATGACGTCATCGAGAAGGTTTAAAGTAATCAAGGGGATAAAGAGGGGCAGTTTAGATGCTTTTAAATGTTACGACTGTCTTATTTAATTAATCTGATTATGTGTGATTAAGAACATACAGGATTTTTTTCTCTATTATGTACACCCATTTTCTTGGTATGGCTTTGTGTTTGCTAATAGACATGGCATTAAGCGTCTTCATAAATATTTAAATTACCTGAAGCTATGGAGAAAATCCATACGCACAGAGATTTTACTCTCAAGTTCTATCAGTTTTACTACAGATCAGAGCACACACACACTGTACACGATACCCACGTATTATACATGTCATGATGCTCTGCATTATGAATTCATTTTCTTCCGATTTTGAAGGAAAGTTTTAAATTTTATAAATCAGTTGCTTCTGAAACATGACTATTCTGGGTTTGTCTGCAGACTCAATTGGTTTGTTGTTACAAGAGTAAATGTATCATGGTGAGGTGTCTATGAAAGTGAACCCAAATGCAGAGGGGCTGAGAAGTTGATGGTAGATTTATCTATAGTTTTTTTTTTTTTAACAGGTTATCTAACTCCATTTTCTACTCCAGATTGGACTAAAAAAAGGATGTGAAGTCTTTCGAGTGACAATGTCAGTTTGCAAGGAGCTCCCCCTCTTTGCTCCATATCAGCCTATGTGCAGTTTATTTATCCTTGTAATGCTTAAGGATTTTATGAGCTACTTTTTGTCACAACCTTCTCATACAAAGGGGCATGCCATTTTTTTATGCCACCTCAATGCTCACACCAAGAAGGAGAGTGTGCTTCTTTTGCAGCAGTTGTACTCTGTCTGATCTCTTTGCTTACATTTTTTTCCTTTTTCGCTGCTATTTCACTGAATGACCGCCATCAGTGCTGACTTTGGACCTTCCCAATATAGGTGCCAAGACAAGACAGTTCCCCTCATCTCCAGTGTCCCTGCCCCCAGCAGAGGCACACTGTGTACTTGGCACAGGAAGCGGTGCTATCACATTTTGTGTCACAGCCGCACAGTTATATTAAATGTGCGAGGAGACTGAGCAGTCTGGGAAATATGAGTCAGGCTTTGGTTTTGAAAACTCTGCAAAAAAAAAAAAAAAAAAATCATCTCATCCTTGTTGAGCAGGAGCTTCAGAGAATATTTCTCTCATTTTATCTGC
Source organism: Alfaro cultratus (assembly GCA_903066825.1). Taxonomy (NCBI): domain Eukaryota; kingdom Metazoa; phylum Chordata; class Actinopteri; order Cyprinodontiformes; family Poeciliidae; genus Alfaro; species Alfaro cultratus. Next base: position 26,942 of record CAEFZX010008458.1, read on the forward strand.
TGCGGTAAAAATAGAAAGGAAGAATAAGATGTCAAAATATGCTGCTGAGCTTACCTACGCCTCCTTGTTGGTTAAGTCTTGCCCTCAGCCGATGCAGAAAGACGTCCCAGCCATACAAAATGTGTTTCTTGATGTTTCATTAAGGGTTTATTTTTATCCTCCTCCATTTCTTCTCTCTTTCCTTCCATGCTAATCCATTATTCTTCGCATCCTGAGAGCAGTTTATCTGAGGGCACAAAGTTGCTGCAAAAATAGCAAAAAATAAACTAAAACAAATAAGTGAATTTAGGCCAGCCTACTTTGGCAAAAACTTGCAGAGCCGCTGTTCTATTCAAGCGATGACTAATTTAAATCTATCAACAAAAAAAAATCAGTTGAAAGTGATTTACAATAGAAGCCTAAGCTTGACTTTTGTACACTAGTTTTGTATTTATTCTAAGTGTTAGAGACAAGAAGATCCACTCAACTTCTTATTGAGTCTTATTGACCTATTACTGTATTGTCTAAAAATACTGACAATTATTTGAGCTTAGTATATTTTCTTCTTAAACGTGTCAGTAGTGTGCAGAAAATGTGTACATTTGTTATGTAGAAGTTGTTGGAATAAAGTCGGTAGAACAAGTTGTCAAATGAATTTATTATACGCCTGTCACTCCTTCACATCTCCCATGTGTTTCTATCATGCAAAACTAAGTTAATTAGTCAAGCATCACATGTAATACTCATGTGTAATTTGATCCCCACCTAAGCCAGGCTGCCAGATTTTTTATTTATTTATTTATTTTTTCTTTTACTTGGATACGTAGAACACTACTTGGCTAATAAGCATCACTTTTCTGTAAGCTGATCTGAGTTCTCATTAAATCAACCAAAACCCAGAGCTCAAATAAAATGTTCAACTCTCGGTTTATATAAGAATCCCCTAAAGTCATTTCTGCTTTATAGAATAAACTCAGACTCGTACTGTGAGGTACATTTCCATTTAAGAAATACAGCAGAAGCAAATCAGGTTGGCTTAATCTAAAGTCAGTCAGCACGGCGGACTGGGAGCTTCCCCTCTTCCTCTGAAAGCAGCTGTGGTAAAGACGTAAGCTTCTCAATTAGCTTGAGATTGGTTTGAGTGAGTCAGGCTCATGTAATAATGTCAAAGTGGTTAAGCCCCCGGGCATCTTTAAAGAGCTTTCAGCTGCCACACAGCGAAGAGGGAGGAGGGGAAGGGGAAGGAGAAGGAGCGGGAGAGGATTGAAGGAAGCAGAGAGTGACACAGAGACCTTTTTTCGGAACAACTAGTAGATGGCGAGGGCGGGGGGAAGCTATCTTATTAGGTTAAAGTGACACACAGTGGCAATTAAGTAGGTGCGAATAGTGAGGACGGGGAAGAAAAAAAATAAAAAAGGAGGAAGTGAGTGATCTCACACCAGCAAACGCACAGCTCAGAGTCAGAGATGAGTAAGCTTTATTTTCATGGATTTACCGATGCCTGAATGCCTCTAAAGCCCTCGGTGAAAAGACAGTGATATTTCCAGCTCTTCAAAGGAATTTCCCTTCTGCTTCTGGGTTACATTAGAGAGAGTTGCGTTGTTATGGGCGACGTATTGAACTCTACTTTGGCATTTTTAATGTGATGAATGAAAAGTGTAAGAAAGGAAGCTGACATGTTCAGCGGAGAGGTTTACTTCTAAAGCTTCTGGTGTGTTTTGGTGAGATAAAGAAGATAAAGATTATGTATCTAGCTTCAAATCTACAACATACTTTACGCTTTTGTTCTGTCTGTGTTTTTGTGGTAATTTTCATGTGAAATTAATACATTTTGCCCCTGCAACTTCAGATAATTATAGCGTTACGACGCCTTTGGCTGCAGAGATTTGTTTTTGTCGAGGCTAAAAGTGAAACTGTTCTAAAATGGAGACTTTTTGCCCTGCAGATTTGGTGTGTATTATGTAAATTAGTGCTCATAGTGTTTAGTCTTATCATGCTGATTGGTTTTTTTCAGTCAGGGTAATTGCACATCTCTCACCTGTGAATTCTCAGAATTATCCAGACTCACATGAGATGTGCACATAAATGTGTAATAGATGTGTAATAATCAGCCATCAAGGTCAGAGAGCACAAGGGAGAAATGCAGCACCCTATCCTCATCTTGTTTTCTCCTTGAATCAGTTAAATAATCCCTCACCTCAGCTGCAGAACGCTTCTTCTGACAAATTTGATAATCAGTGAATCTCTTACTGTCGTCCCGCGGCTGATTTACGGACTCTGAAACTGGCTTCTGGAAGACGAGGGTTGAGGCCGGTTCAACTGCGTTCAGACTGATCTCTGATCTCCACTGGGTACTCTACATTAATCAATAGCAGTAAATCATGCTTTCTTTGTCATGGCTGGACAATTAAGACCACAGGATCCGCATCCAGAATCTTGTGATGAGCAGCAAGATCCTTTGACGAATTTTCTGAGTTAAAGCTTTAAAATCCTATATCTACTTAGACCAATAATCACTAACATATGTTGTTACTGTTTACCTCTTTTGTTAAGCATCAAACACACCATTTTAAGTAGTTTTGTGGGAAACGCATTACCAAAACATGAAGGGCAGGAACTATGATCAGTCTGACACAAAGCCAAAGTGTACATTAGCCAACGGAGATATATGTTTTGTATTTAAAGTGACAAGAGGCTCTAAAACAGCTCATTCTGACAGGAACTCAAAATAGGCAGAACTGGCCCACTTGAAATCTTATCTAAGAATGAGTTTGTGCACAAAATCTAATGCACGTTTTTTACGCCCCACAGACCTATCCTAACCTGTTCAAGAAAGCTTAACAGGTCAGCTTTAGGCAATGATAAGGAGCACAAACTATTTGTTCATTTGTGATAAAAGCACAAAAACAAATAAAACCCAAAACTCCTGGATCACGACAGTTTGACTTCTGTAATTCACAAAGATAAAATTTGTTGTATAATGAATTTGTATCCATAAATTAAATTTAAATTTAATCAAGTATGATTAACATAGGCTGCACTTTGGATTTGTTGTAGCTGTTTTTAGATCAGAACTGAAGAGGCCCTTTGGATGAGAAGCTAAATATCTTTAAACAAAAGAAGAAGTCCAGTTACTTTCAGCTTAGGACACGTGATTGTCATAACCTGGATGAAAGAATTTTAATCAGCCTGTTTCTTTGAATTGGTTTAAAATATCTTTCTGGTGTGTTTACATTTTATCATTTTAGCTCATTATCTTTTGAATTGCATTGTGATTTTCGCTGCAATTGAAAATAGCATATTCATCCCTCTTACTTTTGAGTAAGTAACAACAGGAATCTCTGTTGAGACCAGCCTTCTTTTATTTCAAATGATAGTTAATCATACAACTTGTGATTACAGGCATGCCGAATGCACTTTGGTTTTTTTTTTTGTTTTTTACATTAAAACCCGTCACTTTGTCATAAATCACTTCTGGACCTGTTTCCAACCTCAAAAAGGTTCTTTTTTAAAAAAACTGGTTTGTTTTGGTTACCCAGTGCATTTAGTTTGTTGACGCAGTCAAACTAGCCAGTGGGCATGCTTCATGTTTCATGCAAATGTCCTGGCTGGTGATGTTGACAAGGGTGAGAAGAAACTGCCAGCAAGAGCATTTGAAGCAGCTTTTGTGAGTTGCTTTGTACCCACTCCAATAACACAAAAGCTGCAGGAGTGAAATGTAAAAACCCCAAGCATTGTTAGGTTTATCAGACGATCAGTATTTTTGTTGTTGTTGTTGTTGTTGCTGTTGAGATGCGCCATGACATGAAATCGACCTGGAGAAAATTAGATGCTCATGGCAGGACAACAGTTGTGTCTGCTGTGTGTCATTTGCTGCAGTGGGACGATGTCACAGAAGCTGAAATGGAGATCGGGGACACGTTTTGATTCAGCTAGGAGTCTGAAGACAGAGGAACGATAATTTCCAGTTATGGTTTGTCTTGTTTTCTGTCACCTCAACTTTTTGCTGCCTGATTTTTGGTGTTATGTGTTTTAGAGTGAGCTTCTACATTTTTAGGATAGTTTTTAGTTCCTACAAAGAGTCACTGGGCCTTAGATTTCATATATCAACAGAGAATGGTGGGCAAAAGTCTTCACACCTGTTAAATTTTTTCACAGCAGCAGGGGCGCTGGGCGGCTCACTTAGCAGGGTGCAAATCATGCTTTGATTGTAACATTTGACCCTTCAATATTCTGATTTTGAGAAATGAAGGTACATTCAAAAATCATTAAAGGACTTTTTGAGTCTTTAGGCAGCTGTAAATAAAGGCTAAACTGCACCTGTGGTTCTTAAACTGTGTCTAAAATGAAAAAGAGAGGACTAAAACTATTGCTTTTAAGTTTTTTATGAATAGGAAATATATAAATAAATTGAATTAACAAAAGTCTTACAGACAAAATTAATGAATGCTCCATATTTTATTTGACAAGTTTATAGTTTTGAAATGAAGATGATCCAAGTAATGTAAGTTTGCATTCTACAAAAGGAGTGAAATGGCTCTACGACAGCATCAAAAACCAGAAGGCAGTTTTAGCCTCATTTTGCTTCACTCTTGTGGGACCAACAGAAAACAAGACTCGGCTGTTTAAGCAGGTTCAGTGTTAAGATTTTGTACTTAAATAACCAGAGTGTGACAAAAATAGAAGAAAACAGTTTTTCTTCCAATGAGGTTGTTTCCTAACCATAAAAAAATGCAATAAAAAATATATAACACAATAAATACAAATTTTGTCCAGGAGCATGCATACTTTGTAAGGCAGTGAAGAGTTTCAGAAATAAAATCGATTGTTTGACCTCTACATTTTGACAATTTAAACTTTAAAATGAAAGTTTTGGGATAATTTAAAACCCTTTCATTGTTTGTCTTGAACAAAGATCAAAGCTCGAACAGCACTGAAGTAGAAATCTCCAGCTGACGTTTGACGACTTGTAGAAAGTATTACAGCTAATGTAGTTAACCTCAGAAGACTAATTTCGTATAAAACTACTTATTCCCATTTTAATGACAGTAAACCCTGAAATACAATATCTGCTCAAATAATTGCATTTCTCAAATTCTTACAACTTTAGACTGCCACCCAGCCAAGTCTTAATGTCCGCTTCACTGGTGCTTCAATTAGTCTACTCGTGAGCCCAAATCTGCAGCATGGCATCAAAGTCACTCTCTGCAGAATTGTAGATCAAAGTCTTGAGCTTCACAAACTGCCTCAGCTTCAAATGAAAGCTCAGGTATTGCGAGCACAACTGACACAAGCAAGCTGTGCATCATGGGAAGGCAACAAATTTTAACACGTCAACCCATAAAACATATTTTTTTGTGGCTGTATTTATCATCAAATTGCATGTTACACAAACTGTTGGTTCCAACAACACCAGGGAGAGCCTGCACAGCCAGGTGTGATATGACATGCCAGCCATGTCACAGGCACAGTGAATCGATTGAAAGGAAATTTAAAGGTTACATCAGAGCGCCACAGAGATTTCTGCACATTTGTATGCAGCTTGAGTTTTTTTGGGGGTTTTTTCATCCAGGAGGAAGGCTCTTGCACTGATCACTAATCAGTTCTTCAGCACTGCACAGTTGCTGAAGTAAGAAAATCAAAAGAGAACACCAAATGCACTGATCAATTTCCAGAAATGTTGGGATTCAAAGCATATTTCAGTGCCTTGCACAATATTCATGCCACTTATTTTATTTTTATTTTTTTACATTTTGTCAAAATTACCAACTTTAATGCGTCTTATTTATATTTTATGTGACCAACTAACACAATACATAGCTGTGGATTGAAAAACAAACATAACTGATCTTTTATATTTCTAAAACTTAAAATGAGAAAATCTGGTATGCATTCTTACTTCAATTCTGGCCACTACTTTGATTGGGCCTTTCTAACATCAATTTGCTTTAAATTAAACTATTGCATTAAAGTTTAGATGAGTTGTTCTACTGGAACATGAATATCCAGCCCAGCCTGGAGCCTTTTTCCAGGTTTTCATCCAGGATTTCCTTGTATTTTGCTTCATTTATCCCTTAATCACTTTCTCTAGTTCTGCTGAAAAAGAAATATCCCCACAGCATGATGATATCAATACCATGTTTCACTGTGAGTTGATGTACATTGTTGTTGTTTTTTCCAGAATAAATTACACACAGGTGGACTTTATTTAGTGGCATCAGAGTCAAAAAGGCTTAGTACAAATGGACACTTTTATGATTAGAGATGCACCGATCAGATATTAATATCCGTATCGGTCCTGATATTGAAAAAAATCCTAGATCGGGTATCGGTGACACTGCGTCTTATCCATCAGATCTATTCAGTCTAATTCTATGTTTTGTGTCGTGTTTTGTTTATTTTACGTTATATTTAAAATTCCTAGTTGCAATCTCTGGACCATTTGAAAGGAGGTTCCTTGCAGCTTATTTTTACATTTGACCAACGTAATCAAACTGAACATTTTCACATTAGCCGTTCTATTACCAGTTGCATTGACTGAACAAATTAAAGTTGGGTTGTTTTTACATGTTTGACCGTCTTTGTAAAGCAATGGTGTATTGACGTGTGCAGTACTGGTGCAAAGTTATCACATAAATGTGTGATTCAGTACATTTATGTCTATGTTTAAATGTTTTAAGTAGATTCAGCAATTTTTTTCTGTATCGAATTGGTATTGAGCGAAATCTGTATCAGTATCGGAAGTGAAAAAAGTGGATCTGTCTGTCCCTATTTAAGATTTTTTTTTTATTTCTATTTGTATTGTATTCATATCTTTGTTAGCATTCAGTTTTATTAAGCAGTTTGGTGTGCTAACAAAATGGTCTTCTGTTCTAATATAAATAAAATTGTGATGTTTTTTATTTTTTTTCCCAGTCTGAGCAAATCAAATATTCTTGAAGGAACGGCTGCACAGTGGTATGCAGAAAATCAGATTACTGCTGATCCGCAGCAGGAACTTTTGCTATGGCTCAGAGATTGTCCAGATTTGTCAAGAGAAAAAACAAAACAGTAGAGTTCACATCTTATGAAAATAGTCCTTGGCTGTACAGTATAAGCTTGCATGGCCAATTGTCCCTCTTTCTTCACCTCTAGAAGTGTGCAGAAGCTGCTTATGTTTTGGCACTATCTCTGAAAATAGCATGATAAATATAACGGGATTGTTTTTTTTTTTTTGTTTTTTTTTTTTCATTTCTTAGATTGTGGATTGCAAAGAAGAGGGAACTTCCAAAAGAATAATAAAAAAAAAAAGTTTATTACAATTATTTGCTTTCATTTCCAGGTCAAACTAGGATATAATTAGGACTCTGATACATCCTGTCTTTGGGGATTTCAAGCTCACAGAAGCTTAAATTAACTGCATGTCAGTGAGTCACCCATCAGGCTTCCAATATGTCATGAAGATGTCTGGCATTTGATCATCTCTATTGCCTCAGCATCCTTTAAAATGCTTTAAATTCAAGGCTGCTTGTGGGGGGACAGAAAGATGAAAATAGCAGTTTTCATACAGCAGGTGAATTTATTGCTGCTATCCAGCATAAAATTGTATGAGACTTAAATGAAAGCATATAAACATGCACCCTGACCTTTCGCTGTCACGCTGGTTTAACAGGCTATTGTTCCAGCTCAGTAAACGCGGCACTCTGCCCTCATTCTGAGTGGTCGTTCTTTATCCTTGAATATCCCATGGGTTTTTACAGTAGCCCACTCTGTTCTTGTCCTACTTTCCAACGTGCCACTCCTCCCTCCTTGTTTGTCTGTTAAACGTGACGTGCTCGCTGCCCTTTCACCGACCTCTCTGAGATATCAGACGGCAGAGGAAGCAGAGTACTTCGGTCTGTATGCATCTGTCTTCTTTGGCTCTGGGAAATTCAATTCGCTCCTCTCGCTCAAAGACTCCTGACTGACACCGACGCACCTTTCGTTTCCCATAAATCTGAGCTGTCTGGTCAGGTGCTTCAAGCATGTCATGTGTTTCACTTAGGGTGCTGTCGCCTAGCCCTCTCTCCCGTCTCTCTCCCCCATTCTCTGCTCTTAAACAGCTTGTAACTCATAAAGGAGCCCATGACGCAATGTCCAAGTCTAACAATACAGCAGGGGGCAGGGAGGGAAGGAGGTTCGACCTTTTTCCTCTGGCAGGCCTTCGAAACTGATAAACAAGGTGTTGAATTACATATCGCTGCCACATGATGCCAGGATGTTGGTGTTATCTTCAGCCATATTTCAGGCAACGTTATTGATAATTCAGTTTATCAAATCATCAGTGATGCTATGGGCATTCAATGGGTCATAATTGAATGCACCCGATTCGGTTACACATGCGAATCTATGTCTCCCAGTGGGGCTTTAAAATTGTCTACTGAGCTTCACCCTGCAATAAAGACAGCGAAGAGAGCTTAATAAAAGTAATTGCAGTTTAATGGATGCTACCTGCCAAATTAATAGGAAACCGGGGTTTCATATTGCGTAGTTATTTTCCCAGAGACCTCTCCCCACTCTCTCTGGCTATATTTATTTAGTGAGGCCCCATCCAGACATGAGACATAATCTTGTTACCAGCAAGAACACACTTTCACACGCAGTGGTCGGCCTTATGTGATGACTTGTAAACCTGTGGCTTACTTGCTTTTATCCATGAGAATACCGAGCAGGCTTGCTGAGTAAGAGAATGCTTCGGTGTTCCTGTAACGGCTTTGCTGATGAATTTGTCTTGCTTTTTTTACACGGCTTGGCTGGAGGTCTAATCGGGAACTGCGCTGCTGAAGGCACTGAGAAAAGCTGAGATTGCTAGACTGCGCCTAACTCTTTCACAAGCCTATCTTTCTGCTTGTCGAGGTTTTAACTGAGGAGACGGGGTTAACGGCCAGTCTTACCTCGGACACAACTAGAAAGCTTTTAAAAATAATGCTGTACATTTGAATAATTGTTCTAAGTCAGCTGACTTACAGTGCCTTGCAAATGTAATCATACCCCTTTAACATTTTCACAAGTAATTGTGAATTGAAAAGAAAAAGAATGACTTGTTTAAATGTTTTTCTTGTTTTACTAATAAAAATCTGACAAGTGCTGAGTGTGTTTATATTCAAACTCTTTTAGCCCAATATCCCAGAAAGAACACCAATACTAAACCCAACACTTCTCAACACTTTACCAATCTTACAGTAAAACATGGTGCTGGCAGCATTGTCCTGTTGGAATGCTTTACTTCAGCAAGAACAGGGAAGCCTATCCACTTGATGGATGATGGATGGAGCTAAATACAGGGCAATACTGCAGACGACTTGAGGCTGGAGCAAAGACTCACATTTCAACATTTCAGCATTTCAGATAAGACACTTGAACATGGGGCAAACATGCAAGAAAAATGATTTCTGCTGAGACGAGACCAAACTTAAATGTGTCTGCTTATAGGCAAAACCTTACATACTGCAGAACGATAAACGATAATCATAGATCTGATGAGACCATCCTAGAAGAGACCATGTGAAAGACTGAAGACTGGGGCTGCAATGTCTTATTTACGGGTGAGGATGACCCAGTCAAAGTCCAGATGTAATTTTAACTGTGAATGTGTGGCAATACACAAAAAGCGATGTTCACAGATGCTGACTGAGTTATTATGCAAAGGATGAGCAGAAATTTCTGTTTTGATATGAGCAAAGCTGAGACAGACATACCAAAAGGACTCTACATTTCTGCAGCAAAAGGGTGATCATGCAAATATTGACACAGGGCGGGGATGGTTAAATACCGAATACATTCCACAATTTTCACATTTTTTTCTGAAGAAAAATGTTGTAAGCCTTTTTCTTGCTCATCTAATCACATGAAATTATAGAAAAATACAATGTTCTGATTATGCCTGTAACATTTTGTAACGGAACAAAATGTGCAAAGGTTTAGGCAACGTGAATGTTTTTGCAAGTGAACTTTCTTCCTGCTTCCTGACATTGGATTGTACGTATTAAGATCTCTATCAGATTTGTGAAGATAAAATCATGCACCTGCTCTAGATTTTTGGCAGTTCTGCTTGATGACACTCATTCCCCTCATATGTGAAAAACAGCCAGCTGTCTGATGTGCCAGAAGAGTCAGCCAGTTTTGGGGTGGGGGGGAGGCTGTTTGTAGGCAAGTGTGAACCAGTAATAGAGCAGAGGATATCCTTATTAAATACTGACTGCAGCTCAGACTAATCCCTCATTAAGCGTTTCTAAAACGAAAAAAAAAACAAGGAATGGATAACTAGATGCAAACACATCCATTCACCAAGTCCATACAAGTCTTAGAATCTAAGCTGACTATAAACTCTGTATTAAAAACTGTACTTTCATTGCTTAGCAATAAATTTACTTTTAGGATTGACTTCATGACACCTTCAGTCAGTTAATTAAGCAGATATCAAATAACTCACTTATGCACTGAAGCAATTAGAAGACAGCCAGGCAAGATTATATTTCCAGCTCCTCACCCCCGCTCTTTCTATGCTGTGTTCACCCATCTGTCAATGAAGCCCAAGATGGTGGTCATCTATGTTGCTAAGCATGCATATGTGTGTTGCACAAAAAAAAGAGATAAGCTTCAACTTCCCTCTTTTCCACTTTTCTCCCCTGTGCAGTGGCAGAAGGATAGCCAGACAGAGCGACAGGTGTTGTCTGCCTTAACTTCCTGGTCTTCTTTAGTGCTGTGTGTATGTGCAGGTCTATGCAGGTGAATCTCTTAGGGTCCATGTTGTTGTGCATTTATCTGACTGTGTGTGTGCGTGCGCGTGTGTTTATTAGTTTAAAGGCAGAGTATTTCCCTTTTGAGCCAGATCCCGCAGAGCTGACATGTTGCTTTCACAGTCAGTCTGCATTCAGACCAGCAGTCTCCTTTTATACCGTCTGCCACTTGCATGTTAAAGCTGAAACACATGCAGAATCCCTAACTAAGACACAACTATTACAAGATCTACATTTGGTTTGGTCATAGTCTCATGCTGGTTTTGAGCGGGTATTAGTGAAAACACATAGATGGGATAAAGTTGATATTCAAAAGATTTTCTGGAATCTTATTTTTATGATCTAATAAGAATATAACTGGAGCTTTGCAATGTTATTGGGATATTCCAGATACGTGGATTTATCGTATCCTTTGGTTCAATTAATTCAGCAGCCCACTTTTAAATTTCTAATCTTCTAAGAGATTCAAGTGGATATTGGTGCTGTGCAATAATTTACATTGTATGCACAAATTCAATGTATTATAAAAAGAGAAATTAATATTTCCCTTGCTCTGACAGTTCACTCTCAAAGGATCAAATGTTTGATTTGGAGTTTCTGGAGCCAAACTTATTAACATTCAAGAAAAGAAACCTGTACTCCCCTGACGGAGTTTTATGTTCAACTTAATTTTACTGTCTGACTTTTCATGCAAAAAGTACAGCCTGAGTCAGAAGTTTATATGTTATTAACCCGCCTCAACCTGCTTCCCTTATTCACTTACTGGTTAAATTCACATATCCATTCGCTATGTCCTAAGATGTGCTTTACTAGTTATAGATATTACAACTAGATGTGATAGAGGTATGGAGATACTGCATCACTCAGAAGTGTTATATAAACATGAATAGTTAGTGAGAAGAAAATGTCTGATTAACAGTTTGAGCATATTTTTTGTAATTGCTTGCAAAACAGCAACAACAACAAAACCACTGGAGTGGGGTTTTTCAGGATCAGAATGTGGATTTTCTCTGTGTGGCTTAGTGAGCTGTTTGAGGTGGAGGTGGTTTCAAATGGAGCTGGGTGGATTTCTTGACGGCGCTTGGTGAGAGCAAGAGTTTAGGAACCCCGAATGGCTTCCAGGGGAGATTCAAGGATTCATCAAACATGCATGAAAGAATCAAAGCAGTTCTTCAAGTATTCTTTGACAAATTTTATAACATGATGTAAGGCTCAAAAAAATTTACTTTGCATAATACCCACTCTTTAAACACAGATGATGTCTGGCGTCACCTCTGCAGACGTTTTCATAAATACATAGAAGTGATCAATTTATCATTTGTATGCTTTTGTTTTCATTTGTTTTGTGATTTTTCTGGTTTCTTTTTTTTTCTTGTTTGTCCTCAACATCTCTGTCTCCTAATAATTTTTATGGCCTGTCCAGTTGGCTTTCTGAACCACACATAATTCAATAAAGTCCGCTGTGAAACAAGAGCAAAATGTTATTTTTCCCACTTTGGTAGAGTAAGTCTGCCACCAACACTGCAAGCCAGCTCACCCAACCACACTGTTTGTCTAACTCTGCCAGAACACGACACACAAAGAGGAAAATACCACTTAATTCATTGCTAACAAAGTGGGATCTCATTCAAAGACACCAAATACTGGTGTTACAATGCAATAAGCTTATGAGATGATTGATTTATTTGGTGCATCAGAATGAGACAAAATTATGTTTTAAAATTTGTTCAAGAAAACTAACAATCTCAATGGTTTTGTTTACAAGTAAGTAAAGTACTTATAT
>CAEFZX010008460.1:0-14784 GCA_903066825.1 Alfaro cultratus
CCTTCTTGTCCGAGGATGTGCTGCTGCCGTACCAGGAACACAGACCGTACGTGAGCACACTCTCTATGGAGCAGTGACAGAAGGCCTGCAGCAGGTCTGAGGGGAGACAGTTCTTCTGGAGGATTCTCAGAAAGTACAGTCTCTGCTGTGCCTTCTTCAGCAGCTCCTTGGTGTTGGTGCTCCAGGTTAACTTGTCCTCCAACTCCATGCCCAGAAACCTGAATACTGGGACCCTCTCCACACAGGATTCTTATAAACCGACATGCCACCATCGATTATGTTGGCAAACTTAAATTTGGCAAGCTGTTTTACGTACGTGTACATATTAAACTGCAACGTTATTGACACACAGTAGAGAAGAAGTGCAGAGACTGTTTAGCCAATCAGAATGCAGAACACAACGCACCATGCAAATCCGTGAAGCAGCGAGACGTGAAAGGTGAACCGCGTTATAGCGAGAGTTCACTGTATACTTATTTAAACTATTTATGCCTTCTGTCCGATTGTTCTGGAGCGGCCCGCTGGTTCTGATCCGGTCTGCATCTCTTCCAGATGTCGGTGTTCTGCTCCCGCCAACGCCTCGGCGGACATCCAGCAGATCTGGAGCAGCAGGAACCTGACAGCAGGAAGCATCGAGTGGGAGCAGCTGAACATGACGGTACGGCTCTCTGGCCCACAACCAGCGCCCCCGGTGGCGGCCCCGGGGACTGCCCGGGGCCGCCACCGGCCTGTAACCCTCCTCTCCGTGTCTGCAGGCTTGTCGGGACTTGAAGGGACAGTTTATCGGGTCGGCTTGCAGCGAAAAAGGACCCTTCGTCCCAGACGTCCTCTTCTGGTCCGTTATCCTCTTCTTCGCCACTTTCTTCCTCTCCTCGTTCCTCAAAAAGTTCAAGACCAAGAGATACTTCCCCACCAAGGTCAGTCCCTCTGTGTTCTGCTGGTTCTTCTTCACGGACCTGCTGGTTCTTCTTCACGCACCCGCTGGTTCTGTCTACAGGTGCGGTCGACCATCAGTGACTTTGCCGTCTTCCTGACCATCATGGTCATGGTGCTGCTGGATTACCTGGTGGGAATTCCTTCTCCGAAGCTGGAAGTCCCGGAGCGATTCGAGGTGATCCACCTTCAGGTTGACGTTCTCGGGTTCAGTGACGTGTCCGCACTTCCTTAAAGTCTTTAAAAAGTTTTAAATTCATTGGAAAAATGTACATTGGCTTTTAATATATTACTTAGTTACTCGTGACAGTTAAGGCTACGTTATGCTAGCTAGCTATTTAGCAGTTTTGCATCTATCATAGGTTAAGTCCAAATGTACCTCCAGTTGACTGACTTCTTTTGCGATGCTACATGCATTCTGTGCTAAAATTCTAGCCACTAAGGAGATTAAGACTTTAAAGAGCCATTTCCAGTATGATAAGCAATAAGCTGCGAATTTCATTTGTATATTTTAGCGTTTTCTTCCCTCCTGAATACTCTGGATAAGGATTGGGTTCTAGGTACCTTTATAGGGTTCTATTGGCTTTGGTTGCCCTCTGCTGGCGTCAGCCGCCTTCCTCTCAGACGGTCCACTGGGTTGTAATGGCGTCTGTTGGGTTGTCTGCAGCCCACCACCAGCGACCGGTCCTGGCTGGTTTCGCCACTCGGCGCTAACCCCTGGTGGACGCTGCTGGCGGCCGCCATCCCCGCTCTGCTCTGCACCATCCTGATCTTCATGGACCAGCAGATCACCGCCATCATCATCAACAGGAAGGAGAACAAGCTGAAGGTGGGTGGGGCGGCTTATGGCCGCGGTCCGGTCTCAGGTTGGGTCTCTGTGTTTCTGACCCGGTGTGTGCCTCCCTGCAGAAGGGCTGTGGGTACCACCTAGACCTGCTGGTGGTGGCAGTCATGCTGGGGGTCTGCTCCATCCTGGGCCTGCCCTGGTTCGTGGCGGCCACCGTCCTCTCCATCTCCCACGTCAACAGCCTGAAGGTGGAGTCGGGCTGCGCCGCGCCCGGAGAGCAACCCAAGTTCCTGGGCATCCGGGAGCAACGAGTGACGGGATTCATGATCTTCATCCTGATGGGCTGCTCCGTCTTCATGACGTCTGCGCTCAAGGTGGACATCTGGTTGGACATGGGACGTTGAGCGGGACGCTCAGCTGGACCTTCAGCTGGACGTTCAGCTGGACGTTCAGCTGGACGTTCAGCTGGACGTTCAGCTGGACGTTCTGGTGGACGTTCTGGTGGACGTTCTGGTGGACCTTCAGCTGGACGTTCAGCTGGACGTTCTGGTGGACGTTCTGGTGGACGTTCTGGTGGACGTTCAGCTGGACGCTCAGCTGGACGTTCTGGTGGATGTTCTAGTGGACGTTCTGGTGGACGTTCTGGTGGACGTTCTAGTGGACGTTCTGGTGGACGTTCTGGTGGATGTTCTGGTGGATGTTCTGGTGGATGTTCTGGTGGACGTTCTGGTGGACGTTCAGCTGGACGTTCAGCTGGACGTTCAGCTGGACGTTCTGGTGGACGTTCTGGTGGACGTTCTGGTGGACATTCTAGTGGATGTTCTGGTGGACGTTCTGGTGGACGTTCTGGTGGACGTTCTGGTGGACGTTCTGATTGTCGTTCCGGTGGACGTTCAGATGGACGTTCTGGTGGACATTCTAGTGGATGTTCTGGTGGATGTTCTGGTGGATGTTCTGGTGGACGTTCTGGTGGATGTTCTGGTGGACGTTCTAGTGGACGTTCTGATTGTCGTTCCGGTGGACGTTCAGATGGACGTTCCGGTGGACGTTCTAGTGGATGTTCTGGTGGATGTTCTGGTGGACGTTCTGATTGACGTACCGGTGGACGTTCTGGTGGACGTTCTGGTGGACGTTAAAGTGGACGTTCTGGTGGACGTTCTAGTGGACGTTCTGATTGTCGTTCCGGTGGACGTTCAGATGGACGTCCAGCTGGACGTTCTGGTGGACGCAGTAACTATGGTGTCCTTTCCGTCCCCAGCTGATCCCGATGCCCGTCCTCTATGGAGTTTTCCTCTACATGGGAGTTTCGTCACTCAAAGGCATTCAGGTTTGTTTCTTGTTTTTTGTCTTTTTAATTTATTTCCATATTTGTCCTCTGGTGGCGTCGCACCTCTAAAACATATTTTTGCTGTTGGTCTTTGGTATTTGGTGGAAATGTTAAAGTACTTGGTAACCAATAATTATTTCATATTTTTATATCATATTGTCAGTGATATATTATAAAGTTACAATATTTTAAAAACAAATTTTATATGAAGTTACTCAGTGAGTAAAGAAATGTTAGTTAATAATAATATTAGTGATGTCAGAAGTATTTGCTGTGTCCCATCAATAAAGTAAAGTTGAGTGAATCCTGCATTCCTCTGAACGTTTCCTGGTCCTGCAGCTCTTCGACCGGATCAAGCTGTTCGGCATGCCGGCCAAGCACCAGCCGGACCTCATCTACCTGCGCTACGTCCCCCTCTGGAAGGTCCACGTCTTCACCGCCGTCCAGCTGTCCTGCCTCATCATCCTCTGGGCCATCAAGGCTTCGGGAGCCGCCGTCGTCTTCCCCATGATGGTGAGGCCGCGTCCCCCCCGTCTACTCGCCTGAACGGCGCTGCTCACCACCGTCCCGCCTCTCCCTGCAGGTTCTGGCTCTTGTCTTCATCCGGAAGCTTCTGGACTTTTGTTTCACCAAGAGAGAGCTGAGCTGGCTGGACGACCTGATCCCCGAGAGCAAGAAGAAGAAGGACGACGACAAGAAGAAAAAGGAGGAGGTGAGGCACTCTGATTGGTCCTTTGGCTCTGATTGGTCCTTTGGCTCTGGCTCTGATTGGTCCTTTGGCTCTGATTGGCTCTGTGTTCTGATTGGCTGTCTGCAGGATGCCCAGCGGATGATGGATGAAGTGGAGGACGAGCCGCCCTACGAGCCTCAGAGCATCCTGAAGTTCCCCATCAAGTCGCTGAAGGACAGGTGAGTCGAACATGGTGGCCCCGCCCCCTCTGAGTGCGCTCTGCTGCAGGCGCTGACCCGGTTCTGGTTCTGTTGGTCCTGCAGGTCTGACCCTTCTGAAGTCAACATCTCTGATGAAATGGCCAAAAGTGGAATCTGGAAATCCGTTTCCAAGAACTCTGAGGGAGGAAAGGCTCTGAAACGCTGCAAGAGGTGACGATGACATCACCGCCTGCGGCCGCCCCTGTTGGTCCAGGAGGTTCTGAGATCAATTCCTGATCAATAATCGATAAACTCCGATCTAACTGGTCTGAAATGGTTCTGCTGTCCAGTCAGGAGAAACTTCCCAGCATCCAGATCAGTGTGGAGAACGAGGACGGACGGAGGTTCGTGGACGCTGAGACGGCGTTATGATCCTCAATCGGGACGGCGAGGTGGGCGGGGCCTGACCCAGGCGGAGGACCAATCAGTTTCCACCTGGCTGTGCTGCATTTCTCTGATGACACGACTTTTATTTCCTCATCATTTTACATGGACAATCCTCAGGTGACTTTGTTTTTACTGCCAGGCCACCGCTGCGCTCTGATTGGCCAGCTGCCTGGCGCTGCGCTCTGATTGGCCGACGGCCAGCGAACTCAGAGGACGAATATTTATTTCTCCTTCAGTTCCTGCTTCTCCTCCATGATCCGACGCAGAACGGACATTTTATTTAATCTATCATGCTGATTTCACTTCAGAGGTGTGTGTGTGTGAGGGTGTGTGTGTGTGAGGGTGTGTGTGTGTGTGAGGGTGTGTGTGTGTGCGTGTGTGTGTGTGCGTGTGAGGGTGTGTGCGTGTTTCACCATGTTGCCTGAAGGTTAAACCTCAGCAGATGTTTTGTAGTTTCTTTGTAATTTTTTAATAAATCAGTTGGGAGGAAACATTTTCCACATCGTGAGTCACATGACCAACAGGAAGTGACTCCTGGAGGAAACCACGAAGAAGACAAAGGCAGGAAGTAGTTGTTTTTTTTTACATTAGTGAAATAGATTTGTGATGTAAACGCAGGAGGTGACACAGCTGAGTAAAGTTGCCCCCCCACCTTCTTCAAATCAGACAAAATTGGTGTCAAACTTTAGTGCTCCGCTTGTGCAGCAGAACTGTTGTTTGTGCTGCTACCATTCTAAAGATCTAAATAAAAATGTTCTCTAGGGGTCATCAGAGGTCAACCACTCCCCTGGCCCTGCTCACATTTAAATTGATTTATTTAATTGTTTTTCATTTGTGCTGCTTTGGCTTAGAAGATATTAATTAAGTTTAGGGGTCAAAAGGTCAACCAGCCGCTCCGCCTTCTTTTCTAAACAGTTTGTGCACTGATTTGAAGTGTGAAGATAAGTGTTGATGACTGTCGATCATGAAGATGGAAACAGCAGACCAGATAGTTAGCATGTTTTGCTCTGTTGTATTTCAACAGTACAGTTTGTGTTGTAGCGCCCTCTGGTGATCAGAAACTGCAGTACAGTTTATGTTGGGAGGTTTTGGACCAGTTCACTCTAAATAAAATCTGGTTCCAAGTGAATTTCATCCATGTTAAAATTATTTATGTTCATAGATCAGCACCAAACAATTTCAAATGAAATTCACAGATCCACCATGAACTGATGTTCATTGACCTTTGATGACCTCTAGAAACATTTAATTAATATCTTCAAAGTGATGGCAGCACAAATGGAGTCGAGTTAATTGATTTTGTCTGATTTGAAGAAGGGGGGGCCAACGTCACTCAGGTGACTCACCTTGCTGCAGGATTTCAGGTAACAGATTTTATTTCCTGTTTCTGATGATTCAGATCATTTTATTTCTGTGATTAGAAACAGCCAGCAGGTAACGGTCTGGATCCGACCGGCGCCGGACTGGACCGGACCAGGGCCCGACCGGGCTGGAGCCGGCCCGACTGGACCAGACTGGAGCCAGGCCGGACCGGACCGGAGCCAGGCCGGAATGGACCGGAGCCTGACCAGACCGAAGCCAGGCCGGAATGGACCAGACTGGAGCCAGGCCGGACCGGACCGGAGCCAGGCCGGACCGGACCGGAGCCAGGCCGGAATGGACCGGAGCCTGACCAGACCGGAGCCAGGCCGGAATGGACCGGAGCCAGGCCGGACTGGACCGGAGCCTGACCAGACCGGAGCCAGGCCGGAATGGACCGGAGCCAGGCCGGACCCGATCGGAGCCTGGCCGGACCCGTACCGGACCGGAGCCAGGCCGGACCGGAGCCAGACCGGAGCCAGACCGGAGCCTGGCCCGACCGGAGCCAGGCCGGACCGGAGCCAGAACGGAGCCAGGCCCGACCGGAGCCTGGCCCGACCGGAGCCTGGCCCGACCGGAGCCAGAACGGAGCCAGGCCCGACCGGAGCCAGAACGGAGCCAGGCCCGACCGGAGCCAGGCCCGGCCTGACTGGACCAGACTGGAGCCATGCCAGGCCGGAATGGACCGGAGCCAGGCCGGACCGACTGGACCAGACCGGAGCCGGACCGGAGCTAGGCTGGAATGGACTGGAGCCAGGCCGGAATGGACTGGAGCCAGGCCGGACCGGACCGGAGCCAGGCCGGACCCGATCGGAGCCTGGCCGGACCCGATCGGAGCCTGGCCGGACCGGAGCCTGGCCGGACCCGAACCGGACCGGAGCCTGGCCGGACCCGGACTGAACCGGACCGGAGCCTGGCCGGACCCGGACCGAACCGGACCGGAGCCTGGCCGGACCCGGACCGGAGCCTGGCCGGACTCGGACCGAACCGGACCCGGACCGAACCGGACCGGAGCCTGGCCGGACCCGGACCGGACCGGACCGGACCGGAGCCTGGCCGGACCCGGACCGGACCGGAGCCTGGCCGGACCCGGACCGGACCGGAGCCTGGCCCGGCCGGACCGGAGCCTGGCCCGGCCGGACCGGAGCCAGGCCGGACCTAGGCCCACTGTGGCCCCTCCCGCCTCTCTGGTTGAGTCTGGTGAAGCGGCTGCAGTTGAGCTGCTGTTTCGACCAAAACATCTTTTAAAAATGAATCCAGTTTTTTCTAAAGCACCAAATCATCGCGACGCACTTTAAAAACAAATTTCTGCATCAAGTTCAGTTTATTATTTCTCCAAGTCAGCAATGTTTTCCAAAATAAAAGTCCTAGAAACACAAAACAATCTTCTAAATTGAACGTAAAATGTTTTATTATGAAAGCTAACAATTTACACAGAAGTTTATTTTAATGTTCATATTTTAGAATAAAATTAATTACAAGAGAAAATACATTTTGTAGGATGAAGCAAGTCTTTTGTATAAATATGGAAAATGAAGAAATATAGTTTGAAGTTACTTTTAAAGCCGTTTGTTATTAAAAGCAGAATTTATGAAAAATTATTTCTTGTGTTGATCATAAATATTCCTGTTTGAGTCGTTCACTTCTGGACTAGCAGGGGCGCCAGTCCACAGGACAGACTCCTCTTTAACAGAAAGAAACCAGCAGAACCAGAACCAGAACTTTCTGTTTTAGAAGAGTTTTAATGAAACAGAATGAATAATAAACGAATGTTTGAAATTATTATTTATTCATCTGATAGCTTCATGTTTTAGTGTTTGGTTCTGGTCAGTTTGGTTCTGGTCCAAACGCTTCATTTCAACAAACACCGGATTTTAAAGAACAATGGAGAAGCTTCATGGAGAATCCTGACGGACCGTTCTGGTACCAGAACCTCTGGTCCATTTTGATGTTTTCAGTGGTTCTGCAGTTGGATGTGGAGGTGAGCGGTTCTGGCCTGGTTCTGGCCCGGTTAGAGGACTCTGGGCAGCAGGACGGTCATCAGCAGAGCGGCAGACAGACCGAATCTCTGGGATTCTCCTGCAGACAAACCCTGGTTAATCTGTAGTTCTGGTTCTGGTTGTGGTTCTGGTGGGCCGGAGCGGACTCACCTGCGGCCCGCAGCATGACCTCGGTGACCCCCAGCGACCCGTTGTGCGGCGCCGGCTGGATGCGCAGCAGCCTGCAGAGCAGCGGGTAGATGTGGATGCTGTCGAACGGGTCGGACACAAAGTTCTTCTTGAAGCTCGGTCCGACGGCCCGGAAGATGGTCTTCATGTCCATCTCCCCGTTGTGGAAGCCGTGGTCGCCTTTGTTCACGTAGACGATGAACCTCTGAGAAACAGAGGCAGGGTGACCTTTGACCTCACCAGAAGCTCCATTTTAACAATTTTACATCTGGAAAAAAAACTGATTTTATCTTTAATTAAACGTCAGACGCTACAGAAAGTCCTTAAAATGAACCTGGACCTGAAGGTACAGAGTTTCTGTTCTTATTTCTGCGAGGACAGGAAACGGACTTCAAAATAAGAGCATGGATCTAAAACTGCTTGAATGATTCTTAATAGTTTATAACCAAAAGTTGAACACAGATATCTGACTTTATTCAACTGAAAGTTTCTAAAACAGCCGAGGAAATTAGTGCTTCAGAAATTATCTTAGGGGAAGCTAAGTGCGCTAAACGTTTCCAAAGTTAGCTGAAGTGTTTTTAGCTAAGCTAAAATTTAGCAGAAGTTTGACGCTATGACTGAACCGACGATGCATCTGCGGTTCAAATACTGAGTGAATATTTATGCAGTCACTCGTTTAAATGTCCCACTAGCTTTAATAATTTTTTTTTCCCTCCAGGGGGCTTTTTGTGGGCTCTGGTGTCCCTTATGTGACAGTAGGCTGACAGGAAGGGGGAAGACATGCGGCAAATGTCGTCGGGTCCGGGAGTCGAACCCACAACGGCCACGTCGAGGACTCAAGGCCTCCAAATGTGGGTCGCGCTAAACCCCCTACGCCGCCACGGCACGCCCAGCTTTACTACCGCTAACTACCTGCTAATAAACCCTTGCTAGCTAGTTAGCTGACGTTTTGTTTGTTTGTTTTGCATATTTAATGAGTTAAGTGTAAACTATCACCAATTTGCTGAAGAAAGATCGTCTCTCACATTGGCTCATTTCTGTTCGTTCATCCTGGTCTAAAAGGTTTGGCACTATGGACGTTAAATACATATATCCACTTTTGTACATTACTGTCATGGTCTTAAATTTCCTTCATAATGGTCTGAAATAGTCTTAAGTTGGTGAGTCTTTAGGAACACTATTGATTTGTAATCTGTTGTAAAATAACCAGAAATGATCTCCACTCTGGGCAGATTAGCAGAAGTTTTTCCGCTGCCTCTTCAGATTTAAAGGTCACTGAAAATAGATAATGTAATGCTTCAATATGAGTGTTGGACTTTAGCTAAAAGAATCATCTGATGGTCTTGTATATGACTTCATCACCAGCGATGTTGGCGCAATAAACCGGAAGTCGTTCAGGGAACGGAGACGATAACTGAGTCTTTCTGAAGCCGAGGAGTAACGTTTTATTAATAAACGAACAAAACAATTCTTCAACGCCACTGGGGCCAAGACTGTTCCCACACTGAAGTTCCCAGCACTGATTGTTTGGTGAAGAACCAAACCTCTGGGCCTTACCGAGTTCAGGTTGAACCCCAGGTCCGCCATGACCACGATGGGAGGCAGCCGCTTGCTTCTCCCCAGATGGAAACTCTCCGGGATCTCCTGTTTCTTGTAGACGGTCAGATTGGGAGCGTTGGACAGAGCGTCGTAAACCTCCTGGTCCTTCCCCGGCCGCGGCGTCACGATGCCGAAGCCGCCGTAGTCCAGGATCTCGAAGGTGGCGAGCTTCAGCAGGTTCAGGTACTTGTTGAGGACGATCTCGTCCACCAGCGGCCGCTTCTTGACGGTGGTCATGCCGTGATCCGAGGTGATGACGACGTCCAGGCTGTGATCCAGGCTGTGCCGGCTGATGGCGTCGCGCAGGTAGCCGACGGTGCGGTCGATCTGCTGGATGACGGTCTTCCTGTCCGGGTGGTCCGGCCCCTTGTTGTGGCCCACGAAGTCCGGCTCGCCGTAGTACAGGGTCACCAGGTCGAAGTCCTCCTCCGAGAACCAGCTCAGAACAGTATCGATGTTCTCACGCCATTCTGTCTCATTGGTGTAAGGGTGGCCGGGTTCTGCCAGCCGAACTCTGTTGACCCTTTGACCCCAGTAGGCGGCGCCGCCTCCCGGGAAGAAGAACGAAGCGGTTTTCAGACCCTGAAAGAAGGAGATCAGTTTGATTTACTGGTTTATCGTCACATTTGGAAATCCTGCAGGCGGCTCGATTCGACTCGCCTGGTTCTGAGCCGTGATCCATAACGGCAGCGCTCCGTTGTCCCACCACTCCGACCTCCTCAGGGTCTCTTTGAAGGGAACTTTCAGGTTGGTTGTTTCGTTGAACATTAAGTTGTGGACAACTTCATGGTCTTCTATCCATCTTCCTGAGACGAGACATTTAGTTCTGTGATTCTGGAGAAAAATCTACAGAAATGCCTTTATGGTCCACTGCTGCCATCTGGTGGTCAGATTTGGCTGTTCAGTGAAGCAGTGGTGATCAGATTGAATTCAAGTAAATTGGACATTTAAAGATTTACCCAGTGTCACATTTTTTAAAGTTTAGATATTTTTTTTGCTTACTAAATATTTAGTTGAATTATTGTTCAGTCTCCATTTGACTCAGCATAATCTCTAACTGGGGGCTCGTCCAGGATTGAACCAAACAATCTGCTTCTGAAGGACTCATCATCATGATAACTGTTGTCTATTTCAGGAGTGATCATGTAACATTTAACTTGTGTACAACGTAACGATATGGGTACCGAACACACAACCCAGTAAACGCAGCAGTTCAGTCCCAGTCAAACCAGTTCAGTGACTCAGGACTGTGTGCAGCTGGACACAATCCTTTTAGCTGGACCTAGTTTTCAGCCAACAAACGGCTGGAGTTCAGTTGATTCATGTTTATAATATTGTGTCGTCAGAAAAGAGTTTAAAGTTCATCACAACTAAACTTATTCTGTCTCTGTTGGACGACGTCAATAAACCGATTTGTAAAAGATATCAAATCTGTTCACAGAATGATGGATTTCATATTGATCTTCTGTTTAAAGCCTTTTTAAAAATAAGGGGCAACATTAAATAAAAACTGATACTTCAGCAAATTTTTCTGCACAAAAATATATTTTTTAAAGAGTTGAGATTGCATGACTCTTATAAAGCCAGAAAGTTTCTTGATTTAAACATTTTCGCGCCTCCTGAGGTGAAAATCCAGTTTTGTCCTGAGTGATTCAGTGATTCTCACTTCAACTTGCCTTCACTTCCTGTTTGATCAGCCAGGAATCAGCAAACATCTAATCGTATCTAATGGGCCATAAACCTCCACTTACCGACAGGAAGGTCGACACAACCAGCTGATAGCGCCGATAAGCAGTGATCAATAATCCAGAACTAATCTAGGAATGCAGGATTAGATTATATTTCTTATCCTGTAAGCTGGTTCTGATCTGCAGAGCTTCAGAACCGGATCATTTTCAGACCGGAGTCCAGCTGGTCTCTTTCTTTAAATCTAATAAATTCAATGTCAAACATTTATGCAGCAAAAAGTTTCTTTTTTTATTAGCATTTTAAAGATGCTAATAAAAAACAGCAAAGCAGCAAACAAAACTTTTGCTGCTCAAACAAAGTCGAGTTGTTTGTCACCAGTTTTGTCTGATTTGAAGAAGTTGAGGGTGGTTGACCTTTCATGACCTCTGGAAACATTTTTATTAATATTTTTAAAATTTGTTGTGCACAAACCAAAACGCTTGACACCAGTTTCTGATGATTTTAGAAGGTGGAGCGCCGACTCCCCTCAGGAGGATTTCTGGACTCGATAACAAAAGTCCAGTTTGTTCCCATTGATTTAATTAAAAACATCCCAAATCAAACAGTTTGACTGACAGAAGAAATGACTTGAACCAAATCGTGGTTCCTAAACCTGATTTTCTCCGACCCGTTCTGCGTGCTGCAGCCTCGGTTCTCGTCTATTCAGGACTTAAGATGTTTGGTTTCTGTTGCTCTTTGCTGACATGTCAGTTTCCCCCTGGAGGACTGACAAAGCTCTTCTTCTTCTACATGACTAATTGTTCCTGACTTTCCTGCAGATCTGCTAGTAATGTGATTAACCTGCAGGACTGTTTGGTTTAAGGCCGTCCAGCGGCGCTCCAGACCTGTGATGGTGGTGAAGTGTGACGGCGATGTCATAGTCATCATGGGGGGGGTGACGTATTTGGCCTTGACCCCGTCCCAGGCCATGCGGTCCAGGTGCGGCGTGTCCACGTCCTGGTCGTAGTCCCACCTGAACCCGTCGAACGACACCAGCAGCAGCCTGGTCTTCTTCTCCTCCCTGCTGCTCAGCGGCTTCCCGCCGACGCCGCTCGCCACCATCAGCACGAGGAAGATCTCCAGCATCATCTTCAGCCTCACTGCGAATGCATGGCGCTCGGCCAGTGCTCACCTGTGCAGGTGATCCTGGTTAATGAGTAGCAGCAGTTCCTGATACAGATCTGCTGATGGAGGAGCAGACCTTTGACTGTGAACTAATGGGTCTTATCAGGACTGTCTTTAATGATTAGATGGACTTTGAAAGCTGCTCTTTGGTGTTTATAAGTCTGGACCAATAAGATTCTTAAAGCTGATATTCTGATCAATAATAAGACCAGAGAACCTGGCATTCTGTGATGGTGATGGACCGACCTGTCTCCAGTCAGATGAGGAAGAACAGAGAGAATTGAAATTTCTTGCAGTAAATTTTCCACTTCTCAAGTTTTTATAAAACAATATTTCATCCATTTAATCTGAAATATCACGCCAGTAACTCTTAATTTGCGCTATTTATGCTCAAAAGATATTTATATCAGCTTTAACAGCCTCGATATTAACTTGAGTTGATCTCACGAGCCTTTTAAGAAAATTAAGCCTTTATTTTGAAATTACGTCTTTTATTTTGTCGTTAAACGCACCGGAAGTGCTTCTTTACCCTATGAAGGACATCCTGTCATTCGCGCTGCAGCGTGATGTCCTTCATTTAAGTGTTAAATGAAATGTTTTTATCTGGTTCTGGATTCTAAGCAGTGTTCGGTTCGGACGGGTTGTTCCGGATCATCTGAGCAGGTTTGTAGCTTTAGACGACGTTCCGCACCGGAAAGCTAACAGAGGTTAGCTTTCCTGTTAGCTTAACAGAGGTTAGCTTAACCAGACTCCGTGAAGAGAAATGTGTTTTTACCGGATAAAATGCTCCAGAGGAAACTTTAGGAAATGATTTAAATTCTGTAGGTGTTTCTTCTTTATTCGGCATGAATGAACTGGAATTAATTTTGAGATATATAGACATAACATGAGGCAATGAATCCAAGCAGGAAGAATCTGTGGGATTATTCCTTATGATTCTGGTTCTGGACCGGCCTGGAAATGGGCTTTGGTGAAATCTGAAATAATTATTTCGGTCAGATTTATTCTATGCTGGATAAATATTTCTGGAGGGAGAATTTGAGATGAGGAATGTCAGGATATTAGGAATAAAGGATCATTTCAGGAGCCGGAGGATGATGGATGATTTAATCCTGTGTTGTTTGGATTTGATCCCGGTTCTGAGTTTGATGGGTTTAGTTTCAGGAATGTCCCTCTGGAGCCTCAGACCGGCGCTGGAGCTGCTGGTTCACGGTGAGTTTCCTCCTGCAGGCTGAAGGTGAAAAAGTTTTTCTGCTCTGGACAGAAACATCTGAGGAAACTGAAACAATATCTACAGAAAAATGCTGGGATATTTCCCCTGTGGTGTTTGTGATGAATTGTTCTGGGTTAAAAATGAGCTGCTCTCGTTCTGCTCTGCGTGTCTGCAGCGACCCGGGTCTCCTCCTCCTGGACCGGGCCGCTCCTGTCCAGAACCATGGCCACTCTCAACCAGATGCACCGCCAGGGGAAGCCCAAGGTTCCCCCTAAAACTCTGGGCGCCACGTTCGGCCGGCCGCAGCTCAAAGCCGTCGTCCTGAAGACGATGATCCGGAAGCCCAAGAAGCCCAACTCGGCCAACAGGAAGTGCGCCCGCGTGCGTCTGTCCAACGGGAAGGAGGCGGTGGTGTTCATCCCCGGGGAGGGACACAACCTGCAGGAGCACAACGTGGTTCTGGTGCAGGGCGGCAGGACCCAGGACCTGCCCGGAGTCAAACTCACTGTGGTTCGAGGAAAATATGACTGTGCTCACGTGGTGAAGAAGAAGCAGTAGCTGAGGCTCACACTGCTGCCGGTTTCATGTTTGATTATAGATGATCAATAAAAACTGTTTGGTTCCAAACTTGAGTTGATTTTGCCTGAAACTGAACAAGAATCAATCTGCTATTAATAATGAAAGCAGTTTGTCAGCTAGTAGGTTTCAGACTTAATTTGCTCTCACCTTTATGCATTTGACTACAATCTCCCCTTCAGTTCAACCTTATAACTGGAGACACATTGTTGATGTTACCATTATAAAATAACTTACAATTAAGTTTAGGCAAAGATCAATGTCATTTTCACAGCGTTGCTGTTAGCAGCTGCTGATAGTAACTAAAAAAGTTACTTTTAATGTAACTTAGTTACTTTCCAAATCAAGTAGTCAGTAATCTGATTAAAGTTACTTTTTCAAAGTAACTATGCCATCACTGGTTATGTTAAAACTGAAGACGAGTCGCTCGGAGGAGGCCACTTCCTGCTTGGCCACTTCCTGCTTGGCCACTTCCTGCTTGGCCACTTCCTGCTTGGCCACTTCCTGCTTGGCCACTTCCTGCTTGGCCACTTCCTGCTTGGCCACTTCCTGCTTGGCCACTTCCTGCTTGGCCACCTCTGAGGATTGCGCAATCACACGGCTGCCTATGCTGGCAGGCTATGCACTTAGACTGAACTGCTGTCTGTCTCTA